>JAIPRL010002526.1:0-58137 GCA_025469235.1 Pemphigus obesinymphae
TATTTTTAAATAGCTTTAACTTTTTTGTCAGACGATATTTTACAAAATGCCCATGAGGTTCACTCGAAAATATTCCTCGCTTTAAATTTTGTAATAGGTGTTTATACTCTAAATTTAACCTAAACGCTAAAATTTCAATTCTGCGTGTGATTTTGCTATACTATATGTTAGATAGACAAAGACAACAAATGCGAGTATAACATCCTCTTAACATGTTTATTTTGCTTTAATCAAGAGTATTTTCAATATTTGTTTTTTGACCAGTGATATCGAAGAAAATAAAAAATTATATTTTAAATTCTTAGCGGAGGAAGGAAGTTATTTGTTATTATTTGTATAATGATGTTTATTTACCATATATTTTATAATTTATATTTATTATTTTAACATTTCGGATAAGAGTTGAGTACGATTTTAGAGGCGCAATGAAATATTTTGATTGAAAATAAATTCTAGTTAGTCCTTTAAAGAGGTCATTTTTTATTTTTCCAGTAGTTTCCTTAAGAGTAAAGAAAAACTACGTTTTATACGATATATACAATATGAAATATTTTATAAATGCAGAGAACATAAGTACATAATTAACTTTAACTAAAGTTATATAGGTATATAAGGTATTATAGAAAATAATATTTAGCTGTTTAGCCATTTAGATGTATATAAAAATAATGCTATATGTTGAAAATCTACAAACTAATATTATTATGAATTACTTGATTAATTACTCACTCAATCAAACAAAAATATTAATAACATATTATATTGTATTGAATATTTGTTATTTTAAAGGTCTGAGTTGAATAATTTTTGAAAAGTTTAGTTTAACCACAAAACACAGCAAACATGATTTAACGTATAAAATTACTATGTCGTTGTTTAGGTTACCGCTTTTAATGACATTATCACTTTGCGATAACATATAAAATGAAGGGTGGTTTGTTTACGTATTAGAGTAAACATCGACTGAATTGACGTGAAAACTAGGGAAGCATAATATAGATAAACAATATTATTACTGTTTTCGTATTTAATTCAATACTTGAATTATTTTAAGTTTAAAAATGTAATAAGTAAATAGAATATTAATGACTAGAGTTTAAAATTGATTGAAATTTCAGACAATTTTCTGAAATCGTTTTAATCAATTTAAACCTATATGATTATGTAGTGAACACTGTGGATTTTATTTTCTAGAACCCTGAAACATGAAACGGATTAATGACACGTAAGAACGTATGAAATGTATCATGAGATAGATATTGAGAGGCAATGAAATTTATTTTATGATTATAATCATAGTAGGTAGGTACGCCATTTATAAGACGTTGCAGGTATTAAAAAATGCATTTATATTATATTCAATAAACATTTAAACCATGAGTTCTCAATAGGACTAAGGTGTAAAATATACCTATTTTGTATTTGGAAATTGAGTAAAAACAAAACATAAATAATGAAGTCTGAGTGATGAAATAAAAAATGTATACCTCATAGTTTGTAGTTAAATTATATATACGTTTAGAGGTATATATTTGATATGTTATTATTAGATAGCTCTGAATATATGTGAATGGTGGTCACTATGGATCAAAATATTATATATTATTATTATGACTCATTGTTAATGAAATATTTTCAATTTAAATTATATGGCACTGTTGTCGATTTGCAATAAACTAAACGTAAAAGTTCAATGACACGAGTATATAACCATAATATTATGTTTCAGGATCAAGGAACACATTATAGGAGGGAGCGCTGCATATATATATAAGCTACATGGCTAACGCGTCAGTTAAAATAAATTACCCCATTTTAATTTTCTAATGGGGAGTGGAATACCCCATGGCATTATGAATCATCATTGGTAAAATAAAATGCGACAAAAAACAAAATGTAAACAAACAAGAAGTATAACAAACGTTGCTATAAATATATTGAATTTTTTTTTTTAATTTCCTATAAATAATGCAATATATCTAATAATTAAAAATAATATTATCTATATTATTGAGTACTTACGCCGTAAAATAAAACCCATATCAATGACTGAGCTTTATCTTCAATGATTTTATTTTTTGCTTAAAAAAAATAATATATAAGTAGGTATTATATGTATTACTCAATGTGTAAAAATATTCTTCCTTTGCTCTATCTATATAGAATTGTCTATAAAATATACATAGGCTAATCCAATGAAAATAAATCATATTTGATCGAAATTTATGAAATAAAAATTATAATTTTTATGATAATGTATTTAAAATAGTGGCGTCATTTCAGTTTTTGCTAGACTAAGGCAAAGACTTACCAAAATGTCGACTTGAAAAATATTTTCCGAATAGTGCTTAGTAGTATAAATTGTGTTGTTCTGAACTTGGGAAAATCCTGAATATTAAATATTATTTAATAATTAATAGGTTTTAGTTTTTAAACTAGGTACTAAGTACAAGATAGGTATTATAAGTGGTGTAGTCAGGATTTGTAAATGAGAGGGGTCAGTTATATTTAGGGCCCCCTTTTTTATGAGAAAAAAAAGTTAAATCCATCCTCAAATTATACTCTTTCATTTATCTATTATAGATCTTTAATAATAGTAATATTATTCAAGCAATAATATAAACAATTTGATTCATCGTCCCATCGATCTTTATTATTACATATTTTAAATTTGAAAGCATAAGATGATTCTGAGCAAAATTCGGAATAATATTGTTTTCCAATTTATAAAAATGTTGAATTCTTTTTAACAATTTTTATTTACGTTTAAGAGGACGCTATATATATACTCGCATTTCTGTCTCCGTCTATCTAATTGGCAATATAGCAAAATTATACAACGTAAAATTTAAATTATGGCATTTTGGTTAAATTTAGAGCTTAACACTTATCAAATTTAACGAAAAGAATAATTTCGAGTGAACCTTATGGGCTTTTCTGAAATTTCTCTGTTTTTTCGGTATTTTCGGTATACCGTTTCAATAAAACGGTATTAAAATCAATACCGTCAGCCCTATTACCTACACGACAATAGACCACTAGTATACAAAATATAAAGAAAACATGAAAAGAAAGCATAATAATATTAGGTATGTATGTCAAGTATTTACTGAAATTGTTGGTTATTTTTTAATTCGACTGGAAAAAAATAAACACAAGTGGGTAATATGAGGTAGATAACTATGACCTACACCCATGTACCTTATACTATACTATAGAATATAATATCTGTGTTTAGATACGAGTACATGTCTAAAATATAATAATAAAATTTAAGTCCCATTTTAGTTACATGCAGCTCCTGTCATATTCCTAAAAAACTTACTAATATAAAAAATGTCAACCCAACATTATAATATATTTAATATTATTATTTATTGCAAAATTCATTATAAATGATATCTCAGATATTTGACTTAGTTAGAAAATAAGTTGTCTTTTATTCTGATATTTGGGTATAATATTTTGAATATATTTTTTAATTGATAATTTAAAAATTCTTGCTTGACACCACTGATGTATTATACAAACCAATGACTTAATTGTTATGGTTTGTCCTTAATAAAATGTACCTAATAATACAACGATATTTAAAAATTCATATATATATATATATATATTATATATATACCTAATACCTACCATACTCTATAGGTAAATATTGATACACACTGGATATTGTATTTATTTTGTTCCTAAACACTTTTATCCAAATGTATTTGAAATACTCTTTAGATGGATGAATTTGTAATTCTATATTTAGATACATTTAAAAAATGATTTTTACAGACAGCAGTTTTGCGGTTACCTACAAACCATGCGTGATCAAAATAAAAAATAACACCAGTCGGTGTGCACCGCGAGTGTACTGAAAACAAATTTTGTATTATTGACCATTTTTCATTTTTAGTTTTACATCGTGCGAGAAAAAACATTAAGTAAACCAGGTCAAATGAAAATCTCGTAAATGGTATAAATAACACGAAGATGTGAAATTGTATAGAATAAAACAATAGTAGTAGCCAGTAGATATTATTAAACTATATTAAATTTACAACTCGTAGTCTTGAAAACTATTTACAAATTAGAAATAGCGAGACGTCATAATGTCATATTTAACAAAATATCATGAATTGAGTGTGATATAATAATATATCAAAATATTTAATAGAACAAATTTTGTTCAAGAAATAATTAGTGTGAATCTACTGCGATGCCAGTATACCAACGTTTCACGAATAATAAAATACTTCGTGATATATGTAAGTACATAGATATCATACACCTATATCAATATAACCTTTTTATACACCCATATAACATAAACATCTTGGGTTTTAGACAATGTTTTAAAGTACACTTTTTGTACACTTTTTGTACACCTTAAGATCACATTACACAAATAGAATACAAATAGAGTAGTAATATATAATATATATTACACTAGTTTGAGTGCAACACTTAACGGGTGTAACTCCGTGTTAGAGTAACTCTTTTCGAGTGAGACTACTTGTAAGTGCAACACATTTTGTAAATGTAACTTTTTTTGAGTGCAATATCTCATATATGGAATCAATTTTGAGTTTTTATAGAAACATTTTCATTTTATTACTTATGAAAATAAATTTAATGTAAATTAATTATGACTTGTGACTTATGAGTAATATATTGACTATTATAATTACTTATATTCATTTATTTAAAAGGCTAACATTTCACTATATATATATATGCAGTTGCAGTATAGAGAAGTTTAAAATATTCACTAAAATATGCGTGTAAAAATTAAAAACATCAGTGATGTGTATTTGTGTCAGTGGTGTAAGCTTTTATTTACTGAATTAATGAGTAGTTGAGAGATGCGCCACCCCCGTTTATATCTCGTTCCTACTTCATCCTTCCTTTCCTAAATATAAATATATTTATACGTGTTCAAGAATTTTTGATAAACGCGTATAGAAAGAAAAAAGTTAGGAAAGTTTACTTTGCGAGTATGCTAAATTTCCGGTCTCTAAATGCATTTTAAACAAATAATATCTATCACCCTAGTAACCAAATCTTGGTTGGGTTAGTAGGTACTGTTTGCCAGTGGCGTATTTAGGAGGGCGACATCAAGTTCTTGGGGGTAGCAAATTTTAAAAGAATTTTGAATAATATTACCATAACATAAACATATATTATGTTTATTACTAAACATTGTTACATTGTTGTTGGAAAAAAATATAGTCTTAAATTTGGAAAAAAAAAGGTGGAAAATAGTTGATGACCTTGTTTATTTACATTTCAAAGAAGTATTTTGGGGGCACCAAAATTTTGTTGTGTACCTAGGACAACGAAATTATAAATATGACACTGCCGTTTGCACGATTCCGCCAACGTTGTCAGATCATTCGACAAAAAAAAAGTAACCAAATCAACAATGTTCCTCGTAACTATGTAATAAAGATATCTGGCTCGCTGGTAGCCAAATCAACAAACTCGTAACTATGTACTAGTAACTACAAACAGACAGACAGACGGAGGAATACAACGGAGATTGTCCAAACTTATGTTTAGAAAACTAAAATTAGACTGGGAAGAAGAAAAAAAGGGTGAAAATGGCTATTTACCTACTTGTAATTCTGAAAATACAGTTGTAGAAACTTGAAGTTTTCACCAGAGTATATATTTTACTATTATAATATTATATATGTTATACATTTTTAACAGTAATAATTGTTACGGTAGTTATATTATACTTAATATAATATATAGTGTTTTTTGAATAATGAAATTTCTAGAGATTAAAATTTTGGATTTTTTCCTGGAAAAATTGGGTAAATTACAGTAGAAAACGGATTTTTTCAGTCTCAGAAAATATGGAAAAAATTGAAGAAATTAAAATGAATAAATTTCCGAAAAAATTCAATTCTTAGAAAAATTAAAAAAAAAATTGTTTTTTGAAAAATAAAAATCGATTTTTATATTCCTTTTTAGTTATTTCCATTTCTATTTTTCGAAATGTTTATACATAATTTTTTATTTAGAATATTTCTAGTTTTAATATTTTGATTGGGTATTCTTTAATAATCATCAAATTAAAATTAAAAGAAATTACACCTTGTACACATATTTGTGATATATTTTTTTTTTTTTTTGTTCAGTATGAAAACTAAATCATGTGAAACTAATCGCATATAGGGCTCGAGATGCCTTGAGATGCCCTTGATATGGGCTAACCTAATATTCACGTCTATGATATGCTATACATAATAAATAAATAACACGTTGTTTTGAAAAATTACTATTAGCCATTAGAGGATGTAGTTAAATTATTACGTATACGAGTGACCCATCACCAGTGCTGGCCCTACCGACCTCTTATTTATGTTTTTTTTACAATATTTATTTATTTATTTTTTTTTTTTTTGTGACAAAAGTTCAATTTTATACACGGAATGTTTTTAGACGTGCTTTTCGTTTCGCCGGCCCTGTCCCGTGAATAATTTTTCCCGTTTGAGTGAATCGTATGCCAACATTGCAGCGAATCGGTCGATTCGACTCGGATTTGATGTATACCTACAGCATGTTTACCTATATTACCTCTACTAACTGTAAAATAATAATATACACCGCGACGGGCAGTGCACAACTGTACTGCAGTGCCCACGCGTTTTTATTTCAAGCTGGAAAACGTACGTCGGAAAATCGGCTCGTCTTAATAATTAAAATAACGGCAGCGGCCGGGGGTGGGCCGGTGGGTTCGGTGGCTATATCGCACGACGACAGCGGAGAGGAACGCGTGCGCACCGTCGGCCCGGTCGACGCGTATCGACCGGCCTCGTCGTCAGCGGCGGCGGCGGCGTCGTTGTAAAAAAAAAAAAAAAAAAGCTCCCCGGCCGGATCTACCCTCGCGCTACGATACGACCGCCGCCGTCGCTGCCGTCGGTGTGCACACACACACACACACGCACACGAGTGGCCTGTCCTCCGGGGGCACACAAGCGACCGTTTACGCACACGCGATACACGGGCGTGTGCGTGCACGAACGCGCGCGCGCCCTCGCGCTTTTCACCGTCGGGCACACACGTACGGTCGGCAATACGGTGGTCGGTGCGTGCCAGTCCGCGCACCAGTGTGCTGCAGGGGATGCCCCGGAATTAGCGCTCGCCAGCCCCGTCCTGCATAAGCTCCCGTGCCGTGTGGACGAGACAAACGAGTCCAGTATAGGTACGGTTTGAACACCGAACTTTGTGCGCGTGTTGATTTTTTTTTTTTTTTTTTTTCCCCCTCAGTCCGTTTTCGCATTCACGTCGAATGTGCACGGCCGCCGATCACAGCGGAACGGTCGCCTGGGTCGGGCGACCGTCAGGCGGACGCGACCACGTCATACCGCGTTAGAGCGTATTCGCGCTGCTCGAAGACCACCGCCCGGGACCGGGCGCGGCGGCGGCGGAAGCGGCGGCGGCTGCGAAATCTGCGGCACCGTCCGACATGGGCACCGTGCTCAGCATTAGCCCCAAAGACCGCAAGTCCGTGTACCCGGCGTTGGCCAGCAGCGCCAGCGCCGCCGAGTTCACGCTCAGCAGCTTTACGTACGAGCAGTTGACCAAGCGCCGGCACGCCGACGTCATGGCCGGCCGTAGCATATCCATGATGCTGCCGGCCAACATAAACATCAACACCATCAACAACAATATCATCAACAACAACAACAACAACAACAATAACAACAACCTGGAAAACAACTGTAAGATGACGACGACGACCGCGGGTGGTGAGCAACAACAGCAGAGGGGCACGCTGGAGAAAAGCTTCAAAAAACATTCGGCCCTGATCAACGCGCTGAGCTGGAAACGGTTCAGCACGTCGCAGAACAAGAAGAAATTGGACAACGGTGGTACCGTGAGCGCCGGAGTCAAGTCCAAGCAACTGTTGGTGTCCCGGCAACCGTTGATGGACAACAACGCCAACGTAGATAAGGCCGTCCGTCGGTCGGCCACCACGACCGGGCTGGACGTGGCCAACAACAACAACAACAACAACGGGGGTTGTACGGAAAAACTGGTGCCCAGGGCCACCCTGGTACCGTCGCACACGTGCCACAACCTCGTGCCCCGGAAGACCGTCATACAGGCCAGCACGTCCGAGCTGCTCAAATGCCTGGGCATCTACTTGCACCACAAGTGTTATAAGCTCAACGATTTCCAGGCCGGCGACGCGGTCATGTGGTTGAGGACCGTGGACCGGAGTCTGCTCATACAGGGATGGCAGGTAACGTATTTATACAATATACTCTGCACGTTATGTGTACGATAACGGCATATTATAATGTCGTATAATATTTATAATAATACATTTGTATCGGTTTTCGTAAAATATATTCTAGTATTTTATTATACACGATGGGTATAGTAGGTGTACAATGACGCGCGTGTGCGGTGTATTACATATTATACGATATAATGTACGACAGGTTCACGTATATATATAATATAATACGTTACCCTCCTCATTTGATATTCTCATAGCGTCGACGCCACCGCCGCCGTGCCGTTTTGCAAACGATTCGGCCCTCTCGCGTACCCGCGCCCGCACTCCGCCGGCCGAGGGGACACGACCCTCGCGGCGCACGCCTCCCGCCATTCCTCGTCCACCCATCGCGCGCAGCTACGATATACAGTCCCGCAGAGTGCCAGGCCGTGCGCGTCGCGTGATTTACGCCATCGAGTTCACTGCCGCCTTCACCGCGCTCTCCTCTAAATACCACGCGCGTTCGCGGTGCACACCCCTCAATCGCGCTTGCACTCTTTGCCGTATTGACGGTCCGATGACGTGTACTATAACTTAAGAGTAAAAACGCAATTTTTTTCCCCTCTTGGCGCCCCCGTTTTGCTCACCGTCGCAATAAATTACTTCGTACACGATGTATACGCACGTCCATTATTATAGTCATCGTCCCCTCGAGTAAACTATCCAAAACGTACACTATAATACGTATGTACACATTTCCACGACAGAAACAAGGGCGCCAACGACATTCCGACGGGGCTATATAACACTTGTCTGCGTACGGTATAAAACGATCAAAATCAGCTATATACGCCACACGAACGATGGGGTGCTGAGGAATATTCTTTGAAAGGGGGGGGGGTCTGGACATATATATTTATTTTACAATTCCAGGGTGGACGACGTTATGTTTAAACATAAAACTAATAATGACGATGAAGGTAATTGTACGTTTGTTTTTTAGGCCCGGATGATTAAGGAGGGAGGTATGACACGTTAGAAATTTAAATTATTTATTTGTTACCTCGAATTTTAAAATAGATATCCTTTTACAGTATAAATAATATTCTTAGAAAACACAAAAAAACAATAAAATTATCATTATCTGCTCCCTATTAGGGTTCGGTAGTTGATAATTTTCGATTATCTCGTGATCTTTTTTTTAGCACAAAATATATTGAAATATATCAATAATGCCCTGAAAACAATTAAATAATAACAACTAATAAACCTAAAGATTTGAAAAATTAAAAAAAAAATAACAATCAATATGAAAGTTGTAGAAAAATTATCTTGAATAAAATTATAATAAATAATAAAAACGCTGATCTGATTAGTACAAAAAAAAATAAAAATTAGCTTCATAATATATGATATGAAAATGCAATTTTTATATATTTTTTTTGGTCAGCATACACATACAAATACCAAGAAAGAAAAAGAAAATCATAATTAGATTTTACTTTAAATTACCAAAAATGTCAAAAAGTCATAAAGTATTAAGCATAATGTAAGATGTTAAAAATAAGTTATCAACTCCTTAGTCCTAGACTAGTGATTATTGAATACTGATTATCAATGTTTTTTTTAAAAATTTAAATAGAGGTTTCAAAATCGGCTATTTAGCGATTTTAATTTCTAGCAAGTGGTCGCCATATCCAAATTTGTTTTTATTTTCGATGACCGAGACTCTAATATTATCATTTTTTCTATGATAAACGAAAACGAAAAAATGTTCATATTTATTGTTTTTAATCAGTTATTCGGTGCATCTTTTTATTTAGACTTTTTGTTTCAAAACCATTTATTATATTATGTTAAATTCAATATAAAAATCCGTTTGATTAAATAAAAAGCTGACTAAAATTCGGTTTCAAATACATATATTATATACTAATCACAAATTGTTTGACAATACCTGCAGCTATATCAAATCAAAAAATAATTCTCAAGATAATCATTCTATGAAAGCAGTGTCGGGATAGGGAAGCTACCGGCTAACTGAATTTTACGATTTCTACCTGCCCAAAAATAAACTGTAAATGTATTATAGAGTACCGGCTACTAAAACTCTTTCAAATTTCACTTTGTGCTCTTATATTTTTGGTTATACGCCTATACACATTGCTTAAGTGGCCCACCGAGCTGAACTCGGTAACTCGCCGGGCCCATAGGAACCTATATATGCACTTCATGCAGATAATGTAATCCGGCACGTTGTTTTCGTGTTGAATCATACAATATACAGGTATAGAATACAAATACATTGAATGTATATCGTTTTTCGTGTTCTGTGAAAAATTTAAAAAATTTCTAACAGTTGGATTTCACCTATAACGTGTACGGTGCACAGAGACGATAACGATAACGATAACTATATTATAATCGTTATTTTCACTTCGGCTCATCTGCCGCGTAAGGCCGTAAAACACGCGCGGTTAGGTGGTCCGCATGACGAGAAAACCGTTTACTGTACAATATTATCATCGTCGTGGTTGCTCTACGGGACGGGGCGTATATGTGATTTAATCAATATTTGCACACAGAAGGCCGACCGTGCAAAAAGCCGATATCAACATAATTATGTACTTGTGTAGTGTCCATAGTGAAAGAACACTGTTTTTAAATATATTTATATATACCTATAACCGCGAACGTCGAACACATTTGAAGAACACTTTGTCGGTATTGGGCAAATAAATCGCTATTAAAAAGTAATAAAATTGAATTATACGTTATACGTTACATGAATACATTTTAATATTACTTTCGCGTTACCTACAATTATTTATACCGAGTTACATTACTCGATCACTTCGAAAGATTCGTAAAATTTCAACATTAATCTATAATAATTACAACACATAATAACTTACCCGTAACGTAATGTTTTAAACATATAACGTCTACGTTATCGATATATCCGAGTTTATTCATTTAAAGATACGGTGAGAACATATAATATTAATAAAATAAACATACTATATTATTATTTAGAAGTTTGGGTTCTATAATACAAAAATAACCGCGTGATATTCGAATTTGAAAATATAATAAATCATTTGGCCAATTAATATTTTTCTTGGTCTTATATATTATACAATTTATTATGTTAGAATATTTCGTAACGTCAAAAATAACATGTTACTTCTAACTTCATAGAAATTACTTGTAAATACCTAGTTTTTCTTTTTTTTTGTTATAATTGCGTTAGGTAATTTAAATGATCAGTGGTAAAATTACTGTATATCGCGTTACTTAAAAAGTAATTTCGTTACAGAAATTGGAAATTTGCATTAAATTTTTAGACTTTTATAAAATTTAAAAACAATTTTTTTTTTTTTTACATAGGTTTATTAATAAAGATAATATGAAAAATGATGGAAGTTTCCGCAATCCTATATGGTATATAAAAAATATTGCAGATTGACTGAATTGTAAAAACGTTCTCTTAAACAATTTCATACCTACATGCGATAAAACGCTTCAAAGCTAGTAATTTGTTTTATTATTCATACTATCCGTCATCCCACAATATGCCGTTTAATCGCCGAAATGTACAAGAAAATTATAATAAATGGAAATACGTCGATCGATAATTTGCAGCACGAAAACACCCACGCATGCGCCGCTATATTATTATTCGTAATTACTTGTAAATGCATTATTTTCTCAACGTGTTAGATATATAAACGAATTAAATTATAATATATTAACCAGTCAAGATAGACCAAATATTTAAATTATTTTACAATATTATTAACTAAATTATTATTTACTAATATGTAATTAATAGTTATAGTTTATTTTATTTTATAAGATTTAGGCCAAAAAAAGAGTTCATAAATACACATTCGCTTTTTAAATAGGTTTGTATTGACAATTTTCAAGACAAATCGAACGATTAAAAAATATTTAGATAAATTTTAAAAGTTATATAAAAATAGTCCCGTGTCAATATCACTTTTTATTTTTGTGTGATTACGATATTTATTTAAAAATAACATGTTTACGATAAACTGTTAAAACGGTTTATAAATTAAAAAACTTATTATAAAATCGGTAAAGAATACAATTTTAGAATTAACTTAATTTCGATACAGCTGGAGCAAAGGAAGGACTTCCGCATAGATATTATATGGTTTGACATTGGATGTTTTATGGACACTTGTAGTCTCCATATAAATCCTTCTTACCAATAGTGGTTTATCATTTATGCGGGCCTTCTGAAAATTTCCTTTCCAGGCCCAAATGTTAATGTTACGTTACTATCAGGTGTAGTAAATGATTGGCAGTTTAATATGTTAAAAAGAACAATGGAAAATATGCTTAATGAAATGCTTAAAAAAATTTACTTTACTTTCCAGAACTGATTCTGAGCGGAGCTAAGGATTTCTTGGTTTTAGAATGATGTATATTATGTTTTTTCTGTGAACAGCTTTTCGACCAAAAGACTTGTTGTTATTCAATTATTACACATGTATTAGGTACATATTTTCAGTAAAAAATGTGATCAGAAGAGTAATTTTTCAGTAAGCAACGCGCATGCAAAAGTAACTATAACGAGAAAGCAAAAAAACGGAGTTATTCTTAGTAATTCCAAAAAAATCATTATTTTTATGAAAGTAATAGTTATGCTGACTTTTCACTGCTTTCGTGAATTAATCCTACCCGTCGATCGAATTGCTGTTATCGTCTACTGATCGGATTTTTTATTTAGTTTTTTGTTATTCAACTATTTTCTAGAAGAAAATATTATTTCATGACTTTATTATTGTATCTCACACTAATAAACTTATAAGTTATAAGCGCTAAAAGTCTAAAACATACATAAATTCAAAAGTCTAGACAATCGTCGAATAAAAATAATTATCGAAATAAATATTATCAACTGTAAATGCAGGAACAACGGAAATCAAAAAGATTTATGAAACATCGATTCATAAAATAAATAAAATAAGGGGAAAATATTTTAACTTTTATTACAAATTATTTCCATTAAAAAAATATAATGTAAGTACCTATAGTTACGAACGTTCGTTAAAAGTTTTAGTTTGAACATATATAAAATAAAGATATGTAAGCTAATATATGCATAAAAATGTTTACGGTTTGTCTTCTTTGATTTTTCGGTACACGAACTTTTTGAACAGTCATTATTCGATGGGTTCAACGAACCAACAAATTGTCATATTTGCGTGTGTCTGAACCATTTTAATGTCGATTACATTTTATGACTGGTACCTATATAAGAATAAAGAAATTACATTTATTTCCTCCGGTTTGAGAAATTGAAAACAAATAAATTATATAGTGAACAACTGTCGGTGTTTTTGAATGATTTATGTATATGATTGTTTTTGTTTAACGTTCAAACACAATATTAAATACATTTTCAGCCAAAAAATTTTAACTTTTGACAGAACATTTATGTATACATAATAATATATTCCTAAGGAAAAGGTTTCTCCGTCAGAAATTCGAATAGTTTATATTTATACCTTATAGTGTATAATATATGTGTAAATAGCTATACAAATGATGTTATAGCGCCATAGGGAATATATTTTAAAGGTGACGTATAAGTATATTTAATATATTATTATAGAGAATAGAGATAATTTTTTTTTTTATCTTTTTTACAGTGTTTAGGTCATAAATGTTTTTTTTTTAGGGAATTGTTTGTACTTTATTAACACCTCGCATTTAATTATTTTTATACAATAACATGTAACATTAAACATTGTTGTATACGAATTACACGAACTGAATAACTATAGATTGAGTAACTAATATACTTGAATATTTTATTTAAATGCAGACCTTATTATTGATGTAATTTATGACAGTAGGGCCGTTCCCAATAGGGGATCTTAGGGAGCGTGTCTCGCCCCCCGACCAAAATAAAACACCAGTCGGCAATTTGAAGTTTCAATCGTCAAAAACCGAAAGTTTATAACCTTTTTTTATTGCCTATTTCAAAGAAATGTATCGGTAGTCGATATTTTCGAGACACATATGCGCCCCCCCTCCCCAATAAATAGTTTCTTCGGGACGGCCCTGGGTGACAGTAGTGAGAATAATGATTATATCCATGAAATTATGTTAATACCGTACACGTAGTTCATATATTATATTACCAATATTGACCTAATTATTCTATATTCAAATACCGCATAATATTATACGTTATAAACTTTACGAAGAATTTATAATCCCGTTTAAGCATAACATAGGAAGATGAAAATTAATTCAAGTTCTCAGTGTAATTGTGCAAATATTTTCAATTTAGAAGTAATTTGTGCACATCACCCGCAGACAATCAAAATACGTTTAAAAAATTCCAGAAAGTAAATGAATATGTTCTCATAACATGTTATTAAAACATTCTTTTCATTTCTGGAAATATTTTAAGAAAATTGTGTTTTTATGCTGTTTGAAACAATCGTAATAATATCATGTAATATACATTACTTTCGAATATTGAACACAAACTTTACCCGGCCATAGTGTTAATGATATTTCTGAATATTTGAGTATTTACATAAAAACGATTTTTGTGTACATATCGACAAATGAACGATTCAATAATAGAATAACTATAATATTTCACCGTATGGTGGACGAAATATCAACTTCATCCCTTATAATGAAATATGATCGAATATGTGGGGTGATATATTATGTTTTTTTTTATTTTTTTATCACGTTTGGGGGCGTTCAATTTGGATTATTTAGTTGTAATCATATTAAAACACAAATGCCGGAATATTTTGTATCAATATTTGTATTTCAAAGTGACGTGGTGCGGACGATTTTTGAATTATTTGGGGATACCCCGTGCCGTAAAATAATCGTCAATATAAATAATATAGTAAACGTTCGGCGGTCTTCATTCAATAATATATTTCCCCAACATGACACACGACATATTATATTGTGTACACGTCATCACCATCGCCCACAAAAATCAACAAGTTTTAACGAAATATTTTAATTTCTTATATTTACTATCAGATGTATAACTAGGGGGAGGGAGTCTGTTTGTTTAAAAACCCGAAAATGAAATTTTTTTTTATATGTATTTTTTACATTTGGATATTTACCAAACATGCCATTTTTATATGCTATATATTTAATTTGTCAATATAATTTTTAAAAATCGGTTTCCAACAAAGCATAGTTTATAACTTCTCATCTTTCATACGGTGCAGTGGTACAATTTTGTTTGTACTATTTTAAAGTTATACGGCATTTGAATTGTGTAATAATGTTTTTTTAAATATATATCAAGATTACACAATAATAAAAAAAAGCTACTAACACAGGTCTATTTTCAAATCACTAAAAAATATATTTAAATATTTTAAATTTGTTTGATTTTTATTTCTCTTATAATTTCATAAAAATTGCCTATACAAACCCTTTAAAAATTGGGTGTGTAGCGTCTTCTTAACACATAAACGTAATTTATTATGATTGCGAATAATATAACAAGAATAAGTATAAATATAAATTCCAAAAATAAAAAAACGTTTACGCATTTTGATTAATGTTTAATAATATTATGCATATTTAATTGTTTTAAATATGTAAGTACTTATACCTATACAAAAAAAAATGTTTTCAAACAATTTGATTGTTATGTCACTTTTCGAATCCATAAATATTTACAATTCAAGGATACTACAATATTATTCTATTGTCTTAATATCAATTAGTGTATTAATCAATTGGAATGATTAAGAGATTACTAGTGTTAATAAACACATTAATATGTTCAAAAAAATCATCCGATGAATTTATTATTATATAATTATGAATTACGAACAATTATTGATTCATCACTTATCATTAAAAGTTCTCGGTTAATGATAATGATTTAAATCATAGGAATTTATATCAGTGGCATATCAAATCATTCGGTATATCCTTTAGTATATAAAATGTAGGAATAATAGGAAGAAACGTTTTTATAAATTCGTTTCCTGTTTGAAGATTATCCAATAGAACAAACTTGTACCGAATTTAGCTGAAAAGCTAGTAGACATTTGTATTGTTTATAGGCCTATAAGGATTTAATGGCAATAACGATATTATGGTGTTTGGACTTTGATGTTGAATGAACTAAACATCGAGTACCGACCCAACCAACAGATTAAATACCCTCGGAACCCTCATGGAATATAAAATATATTATACGAGTATAGTTACTTAACCCATATATCTAACCCTCACAAACAGTGATTTGCAGTGGATTATTCTAGATTCACCTTGCACTAATATAATGTATTGGATATAGATTTCATTTCAATCCATTCGGAAATGTTCTACGTGTAATACTTTTATACTCTAAAATCGTCAAAAAATTCAATTTTTACAATCAATCTAGGATACCGAAGTCATACGTTCCTATAATGTTCCTATACGTCCCAAATAGAGTACTCTACGTCCTTGCGTTTGTGCTTGATTGAATATAATATTATATATATATACGAAAAATAATATTTTAAAAATAAAGACAAAATTACGACTATTTTCCTTATTATATAAAATTCTTTTTCAAATTGCAAAAAAATATTTTAATCTTTTTTTAACGTTTTTCGCGTTCCACTAAGTTCATTACTGGTGAAATTCTGTTATAGAAAATTAACAAGGAGGAAGAAATTGATCCATCCCCCCTTCGGTCCTCGGGCAGGATAGTGTATTACTATTATTTTAGATTCAGAGTTTTCTTGGATATATTATTTCATATACCAAGGCCAAGATTATTTCGAGATAGGTCTAATCCTCTTGAGAAGTTTGATGACTACGACTTCAAATGCCGTTTCAGGTATACGTTTTCAATAATTGTTCGATAGGTACCTATCTACATCCTATATTATATATATTTCCGAAATAATCAATTTACAAATACAAACTTGTATAGCAATGTCCGTTTATTGGGAGGAGGAGTAATGTCTATAATTACCTATTGGCTATTGGCCAACATATTATCTAGTATGTACTTTGATTTCAGTGAAATAGGTACATAGTACACATATACTAAAATAAATTACGTGAAAAGTAATTTAAAAATAGTCCAAAAATAGTTTTGCGATTCCTAGTTTAAAAACAGTTTCGATTTTTTTCCGGATTTTAGAAGGTTAGTTTTTCTTACGCTTAAGGAAACTGTGGGAGAATAAAAACCTTTATAAAATAACAACTAAAACGATTTTCCTATTAGAAACCTCTATACGACTATACCCAAAAACTCTTAATTTAGGTAGTTACTCCTACCCGAAAGTGTATTTATACATAAAAAAAAACACATAATTCACATTACTCGCTACGGCCAGAATCTAAAATCAATCTGAACATAAAATCAAATGAAAATTGCAAGTTGTTTTGCCAAAAGAGTTGACATTTTTTTTCCCCAAAATATTCATTTAACCATTAAAATATTTTTATTTACATAAAACCATAAAATACCTCATTCAAAAATACCTTAAAATTTTCTTATAGTTTATGTTTCATTTTATCCACTCTATTAATACTATTTTATAGTATATACTAATGAATTATTCCTAATTTATTAATAAAACATAATATTATACTTAAATTTTTTTAAATTTATATACTAAACAAATTGTCAGTAAAAATATTATTACGTAATATTATTAAGTTGCGTCCCAAAGATAAGAGGGAATAAGGTCTAATACTAATTGTGACCCTAAATGTTTCATGTTATATTCCCGATTATGTACTTGTCAATAGTATTTTAATTTTGAAATAAAACATACAGAATAATTGATGTATGATTTCCAAACAATATTTTCAATTAAATAATTGTATCCTATATAAACTAAAATATATAGGAACTAAAGAACCAGTTTTTATTAAATAATTTATTATTGAATAATTATTATTATTCTTATAAGAATAATAAGATATTAAATTCGACAAGAAAAAGTGATTTTAAGTATTTCGATTTTTGGGTTAGAAATCGGTTTCGACTTTTTTTTGGTTTCGCGGTTTTAGGTTTGAAAACAGTTTCGATTTATCCATTTTTATCCAGCTTTTATCTAGCCGTTTTAACTCCCTGGTAATTTATTACAAAATGTAGTTAGAACTCAAGAGTATAGATCAAAACATTAAAATAATTCAATAAATTATTAATTTTGTGAGCACTGAGCTGTGTGATACTACTATCAAATGTATCGATTACATTTTCCTTATCGATAGACATGCCAGCTTCACAACTGAGTTTTACTATTTGTTTCAATCTTGACACATTGTTGTCCAAAGTTTGGTTTTTATTAGCTTTAATTTTAAGAATGACCGTTCCACACTACAATTTGATACGGGAAGATAAATTTTTATCTTTATTGTAATATATACATTTGGAAAAATGTTTAGAATTGAAGTTGTGCAAAATTAGTGAAACAATTTTTCGATACTACCTAAATTCTGCCTATTTATATTGCCTATATTATGTTCCTTAATAAGTAGTCAGTCAGCTACGAGCCTAACTTAACTATATTTTGCAATGTTAGATACACAAAATATTTTTATAAATAAAATAAGTTTATTCTGACAACCCACCCGGCCACCCACCACCAACCCTTTATTCACTATGGCACTCGTCATATTTGGATATGGGATTCGGCGCCACTGATGTTTACAGTGTAAAATATACATTCTTTATTCACCGTATACAATGTAGTTTTTATTTACGCTTAAGGAAACTACTAAAAAAATCAAAAAATGTTATGTTCAAAGTACCAACTAGAACCAATTGGTTGTCATTAACATAATACCAACTCCAAAACTCTTGCTTAACTCTTTTACCCAAAAACTAGCTAAAAAAAAATAAATAAACATCATTGTAAAATCAAGTTTCTTCGCTCCACTCAAAATCTAATAAAAACATAACTATAATTTCGTATTTTATTGAAGGAAACATATTGTATGGTTAGGTTCCGTTAAAGGTCTGTTCGTAGTTCACACGAATTGACATTTCCTTTATTTTAAATTAAACGTATAAATTTACACTTTCGTTAGTTTCGTGACAGAATCGTTATCATTTTAACACTATATTTAAGTCGTTCTATTATCTAATACTTTTTTTGTTTCATTTATTAGAAACTAAAATGTACCCATTAAAAAAACCATTGAAAGAAATTAACTTATTACATTAACCGATATTAAGTTTTGAATTTTATCATTTATTTTGGCATAAATATTATACGGAATTTAATTTCAAAAAAATGTTATTCATCTTACCAAACACTCGGAAGAGGAATTTATTATGTAATCGTGTTTTAAATAATTCAAACGACTAAAAGGTTTTTAAACCATTATTATGCGTATTTGACCTGATTCTATTTGAATTCCATTCGTTTCTGGTGTAGGTATTTATTTTATACCTGTAGAATAGCTTTCTATTCGAACAACATTAATCTGCATATTTCAATCTAAAAACCTTTAAGTTTAAACTTTTGTTATAATTCTTGAGAAACAATTTAATTCATTAATAAAACAGGAAATAAACTTCACCTGTTGATAAATGAATAGATATTGAAAATAACAGAATAAATGAAAACTTATCGATTCGAATATAATAAGTGTACTTACTGCAGCAGTATATCACTGTCATAGAATGAACAGGATATCATGATATTTGGAAAATGTTTTTTTTTTTAATAATCTTTTCATTTGTTGAATTTTCTTTACTAATGTACTTACAAGTTTCGTTTTTATAGCTTTAAAAAAATAAAAATAAATAGTTAAATAGAATATTTATGTAGCATTCTATGAGACAAATATAGGGAAAATTCGAGGTTGACATAGGTAGATATTAAGGTAGGTTTTAATAAATTAGAATTTAAAGAGTATACAATATTGATATTCGGTGATCAAAGTGATAAACTATAATGATCTAAAAGAGAAATTTAGACATAACTCTGATTGACACAAAAATATAAAATGGTTGTTTGGTAAATATATAACATAATTTTGGTGACGTGGGTTGTCGCGAAAAAATGTAAAAAATAAGTTACGTGGAAAATAAAAAAATAATAAAAATCACTGCTCCTAGTGTATATATAAAAACGTTGAAAGGATATATGTAGATAATATTGGACGTTTTTTTTTTTTTTTTTTGTTTGACTGTTTAATAAACTTGAACAGACTTAAAATTCGAATAATATATAGTTATTGATTATCAAGTTTGTTTATTAGGAAGAAATTTAAGTCTATAATTTACCAACAAATTAAATTTCTGTTAGAACTACTAACTAAAGCTATGTATAAATACGTCAATTATATTTAGTATACAGGGGGGCTATTTTGTACTCATACGGACGATTTTTGTATGAGAAAAACATAAACTTTCGTATACTTGCATATAGTGTTTATTAGTCGTATAATAATATCGATTTATGGCGTACATCGGTATACGACGTCAATAGTTTCATTCGTTTATTGATTTCAGTTTGATAAATACAATCAATTCGGTTTCTGCTTCATTGACGATATCGAATTAAATTTTAATTTTAATTAAATTCAAATCTTATCAAATGAATAAAGATACAGAACTTAATTTACACAAATTATTATATTATTTATTTATATATACCTGTATATTTTGAGTTATATATTGTATAATGACTATAACCATACTAAAAATGAAAACAAAGTATAATACTTATTATTATTATTTTAAAAAAATGCATTGAGAAATTCTCAAAATGCATCAAATGCCATAAATGTCATATAAGCGGCTGATTTTTTCATAATCAATATCCGAGTAACTATGTGAGTGGCTCATCTGCTGTATATCATGCAGGAGAGGATATGAAGTTTATTTAAAGTAGTGAAAAGTTGGGAATATGTCTGAATGAAATATAGACTGATGGAATAAGGATAGTTATTAATTTTAAGAGTAACACACCAAAAAAATAAACCATAAATATAGACATTGGAGATAATAGGGAAAAAAATTGCAAATATACCGATTTCTTCTTTTAAGTATGTCCCAAGACGATTTTTCCTTTCCATTTACACTCATTGCAGATAAGCCACATATATAACCATCATTGGCATTTTTGGTTGAATTTGCGCTACTTATAAACATATATATTAACCATTATCGAAATCTTTTTCTGTCTATTTTCTGGCTCGACCAAAAGTAAAAAGAATACATAAAAGGATTCACATGTATTTTTCTCGTATTTCTCTTATTATACTGTACCAATAACTTAATTCAAAGATAATTTTTCATAATATGATGCATATATTAACTATTATGTAAATTTGGACTCGCCCGTAAAATATTAAATAAATAAATAAGCTTTTTTATAGTAGTCTAATAGTTTTTAGTGAATGCATTATATAATATGTTTTACTGACCCCATCATTGTTATTTCCATCATCTCATATTTTTTCTGAACCTAAATCTTATTCTATCAACCTTCCTCCCCCTACTTAATCTTAACCTACATGCCATCAATATCTATGACAACATAGCAATAAGAAGTGTACCTATCTATTATCAAATTATATAGTCTCAATATCCTTAAATTTTAACACAAAAAATTAGGTACATTGTCAATCCCCTCCCCTATGAAATCCATCACACATCGTTAGAACTTTAACAGACCGAATAAAACTAATATTTTAACGACTGTAGTATCAAAATAGAAAATACCAAGTTAATACCCATTAAATGTACCCATATTAACGTATACTATAACAATAATACCTTTACAACTCAATATCGATTTGAATTCGTGCACTGACTCAAATACGTGTTTTACGGTCTTATCAAAAGTTCAAAAATGGATGGTATAGAAGCCGTTAACGCTATACATGGGCTATAATGAATTTTATTATTAAAAAACATGTTACACGTTTTACGTAGGTAATTTATCGAGAGCAATTGGAGGTTATGTATATTACCATGAAAGAAAAAAAAAATTAGAGAATCACACAATAAATCATATAAATAGAAGGACGGGCTGGAGAAAATGCGAAAATGCAAAATTCTCTTGGCATAACCCTAAATCAAAAATTTAATCGTTTCATTGTTTTGCATATATTTTACATAAATTAAAGCATGTACCTAAGTTCACTAAACACAATAATAATGATCGTACGGGTGAAGTTGGGTAACTTAAAATCCCAGCAATCAGTTAAGCCATGCACGATTGTTAGAAATATGTATACCTAGAGAAAAATATAAAATAAATCTAATTTTATAATGTTTATTTATAGTACAAAATAAAAATTTTCGTGGTTTTAATGTAGAAAATATTAAACGGAATTCGGAAAAAATGCATAAGAATTACAGGATCAGACGACTAACTCTTGTAATAATACGTAGTTTTCTCACAATCGTTTATTACGATTGGTATCTCATCTGCATTTTTTTTTTAACATTTTATCACAAAATATTGAAAAGAACACGACGTTTTAATATAGAATAATTTTTACTTATTATAAAGATAATAATTTAACGATATAATTTTATATAATATGAATGCTATAAAAATAAATAACGGTTGAATAATATATAGTTATATAATCACCCAGTTCACATCTACTCGTATTCGAAAAGCTGTTTTAAAAAAAAAAAAATTTTTGTAAGAAATTTGCCCAAGTATATGAATATTACCTAAGTAATAAACATTCAAATTTAAAACGTAGTACAATGGAAAAGTGCTGTAATACGTCATTATCAACATCTATTACATGCTACCACAGTACTTCTCCACTCCACTACGTCCTTAATTTGAATATTTATCATTTGAGTAATATTTGTTGAATTTAAAAAATCAAAACATGAAAATCCTTATAAAATTGTATGCTTTATCAATATATAATTTAAATCATAGGTTGCCATTTTAAAATTGAAAGTTCTTATAGTTTTACTAAACAAGGAAGAAGGATAAAAATTTAAGAATCTGAAAAAATATTGAATAGAGTTTACAATAACTTTCTGGAATTTTTTTACAAAAATCATATATATATTTTCCAGGATATTTTATATAAAAAAAAAAACCTACCCTGTATGTTTTATATTTCAAGAGTTAATTTGAGTACAAAAATGGATTTATATTATAATAATATATTCAAATATAATACATTTAATTTTTCATTGTATTTTTTTATAATTTCAGAAAAAATATTCCTTATTGAAACGTAAAAAAACGTTGACCTTAAGTTAAATATACATTTTTCAAACTTAATTTTGATTAAACTGTTATGCAAAAAGTTAATTAACCGCAATAACTGTCACATATTTCAACTAGATAAATTAAGAGGATGTTACACACTCATCATAGCGGTATTAAAATACATATCGTGATTATATGTGATAATATAGGCCTAATGAATTTCGTGGAAAAAACAACCTAGTTAATCGTAGAATCGTTGTTTTGTTTTGCGCAGGACGTGCCGTTCATCAATCCGGCGAACGTGGTGTTCGTGTACATGCTGGTCCGGGAACTGGTGGACGAACGGGTGGCCACGGAACCAGAACTGCAGGCCGTAGTGCTCACGTGCCTGTACCTGGCGTATTCATACATGGGCAACGAAATATCGTACCCGCTGAAACCGTTTCTGGTGGAGGACAGCCGGGACGCGTTCTGGGACCGGTGCCTGGGCATCGTGCGCAGCATGTCCGCCAAGATGTTGCGCATCAACGCTGAGCCCGCGTACTTCACCGAGATCTTCACCGAGCTCAAGGCGTGCGGCACGCTAAACGCGGTGTTGCAGACGGCGTGATGACCGCCGCCACCGCCACCACCGCCGACACCATCAATCCTTCGGATGACCGCCGCAACAGCGCAGCGACGGCGGTGCGCTGCAGCAACAGTCACTCTGCAGTAACGCGTCGCCGAGAACACGTCTTCCTCTCTTATATACGTATAAATGCACCAGCACGCACGGACGCCGCCAAAATGGATTAATCGCCACTGTCGTCACTTCCAGTCGGAATTTTATTATAGTTTTGTGTTATATAAAAATTGGCGAATGCGCTAAACGTCACTGTATTTGTCACGTCTGTCGTGTTGGATTTGCGAGCGACGCGTCAGGTGAATCTGGATGCGCGTACCCTTCATCAACCCCCCTCCCTCCACCCGACATGTCCGTCCCGCCGTCCCGAGGGGTTTCGCGAATCGATAAATCTCTTATTTTCGTCGCGCGCCATCCCTCCGTCACTCGGCACGTATTAATAACTGAAGCCATGATGCACGGGGGGTTCTCGCTTCACGTTCAAAATCGGAGACGCAATCGTACATACATCGGTGCGGCCCACGAGTACATCGACCCTAAAGTGCACGAGCGCACATAAAGGGTGTTTGGGGGCCGGTTTTTTTTTTATCTTGTCAGAAATAATTTTTTCGCAAAAGGGGTCGTCGTCGTCATGGAGGGAGTCGTCATGGAGGGAGTCGTCATTTGTTTTTTTCCCGCGTTCTTGGAAGGGTGTCGCGACACCGATGAGGCCGTGCACAAGTGCAGCGTACGATTATTTGAGGAACCGAGTTCCGTTTACCCGCCCACAACTCTCACTGTAAAAATATTCGTATGTATAAAATATCAGAGACCAGTGTCGGCCTGCCGTGGAAAAAGCCAAGGATTTCTTAAATACAATTTTGCCATAGACCTATCAAAAGTAAGAAATACCATATGAAATTAAAAAAAAAAAAAATTTTGAACAGAAAGTTCAGGAACTGTTCTGGAAACAGGGAAGTGCGGAAGACCAAAAATTTGAGAGGTAAAATATGTTTGCCGGATAAAAAAAAGTTAATAATAATGAGCCAGAAATATGTGTGTAGGTCAAATGGTATTATTAAGGAAACAATGATAGGAAAACTAAACGATAGCGAGAACTGCACGATTAAAGAAGATTAGTAAATGAGCTCGGGATGTATAAGGTCAAAAGTCAGAAGATAGAGCAACGATAGTGATAGACAGAGAAACGTAGTGGAGGCAGTGAAAGTCCTGCATGGACTGTTAAAGTTAGGAAGAGAGAAAGAGAAGTGAATATCTGTATGAGGATCTAGGATAGTTCTAAGGTCTATAGATAGGAACTATATCTATATATCTATATATATATATAACCATAGGAACTATAAATAGTTATTTTAACATTCAAAATATCCTCTGGTGATACGTATATATATAATATCATCCACGGACACTTATATTGTGATGAGACGTGATACAGTTAAAACCATCTAAAATATATAAACGAGTTTCAAGTTTTAACATTATGTATGTTTTTAACCAAAGCGCCCGTTAATTAGTTCCTTAGAAAAAAAAAACAACGCAATAACAGGACAGGACTTGTAGCCCATCTTCTTGGGTCAGGCCGACACTGATATAAAATACAACCATTGGATACGGTTATACTATGGCTACCTATATGGTTAAAATATTATGATTGTGTTAGGTAATATATACCTATTACAAATCGTGCGCGTTACCGAATAACATTTATATTACGTCCAGAGGATTACGTCAAAATGATTGACGTGTAATTTTTTTTTCTTCAATTATATATATTTTTTTATCGAAAGACATAATACTATATTATAAATATACATAATATATTATATTATAGAATATAAATATTGATATTTTGAATATTAATATAAATGAAAACGTATATTACCAATATGTGTTTTAGGTATTTTTGGTTTTTATTATTATTTTCTATTTGATAATTTTTTTTTTTATCCCTCGCCATTACATTTCAAAGTACATATTATTATATATACAAACTCTGGTATATATTATATAAGTATAACGTTTTTTATTAGTCTTAGCGAAAAGCACACATGCGGGAATTCGACCATGTAAATATTCAATATTTGTCATTATAAATATAATAGTAACCCCTCCATAAGCGCACGAATATTAAGAAATATATTTTCATTTTTCTTTTTCGATTCTTCTTCTTCGTTTTGAAACGAATTTATGTTTTTGAGGTGATTTTCTTTTCATTTGACCGCGGTAATCCAAACTCGTGTGCGTCTGGTATTCGCCACACCGCTGAAGCAGCGGCTCTATACGGTACATATCGTCCATACACCGTTTGGCCTACCGTAAAGCACGGGTTCAAAATTCCTCCATTTCTTTTTTATTTTTTTTTAAAGAAAAATATTTAATTATTATTATCATTATTAAATATATTATTACATTTTACTATATTATATGGTAATCAATGTTTTTCTTTTCTTATATAATAATATTACAAATATACTTTATACTATATTTACATACTATTTATAGGTATAGGTAGGTTAAAATATTAAAATTACGAATTAAATTTGAAAAACCATACGATGCAAAATATATGCCATTAGTAAAATAATTAAAATAAATGTATAAAATTACTCTAATTATTAGGTAAATGTAAAACAATTTTAGATTCGACTGGTGTTTAGAAAAAATGTCCAATATAATAGGTAGAGGTAGGTATACGTATTATTATACAATTTCAGTATTCCATACAAAACATTCCATTTTAATAATAATTATTATAAAATTAAGTAGATATGTTTATATACACACACGCCGTGAACGCAATCTACGTGATAATAATGTAATATAATATTTAATAAGTAGATAATAACTAATCATTGACTTTGTTATTATTAAATTTTTCCTTCAGAAGACTGACACATTTAAGAAATATTTTTATCCTAACTTTTTAAGGTCCTTTTTAACAATTGTAATTATATAATCATACTTGGCGACTATTTTTACGTTAATATAATGTACACGTATAAGTAGATTAATACAAATAACATAATACGTCGTGACCATAAAAAAAAATAAAAATAAAACCCATTGAATATGTTATTTTTAAGGCTGGGAAGCTGCAATTCCGTAGATTTAAGTACATCACATTATTGTTATTCAATATATAGTCGTACACATACATTATAGTATATATTTAGGTACCCAGTGATAACACCGCAATAAATATAATATATTGTTCTTAAAAAACCCCCAAAAAGTAAAATACAATGTTTTAGGGATATTTTTTGTCTGGAAAAATTTCCAATTTGATTGTTTTTAAAACCTAAAATATTATGTTTATAATATTTGTTTAAAAAGATTTCCGGATTAAAAATTTTCCCTTAAAACATTAAATGACTTTCTGGAAAATGTTTTAAGTACATTTTATTTTTAACGGAGATATAATACAATTTTAATGTCTGGGATATATACGTATATATATATAATACATAGGTAATAGGTATATATATTTTTTTTTCTAATTGTAAGTCCTACATGTTAAGCCTATTTATAATGCGAGTAAATCGTTACCGTGACGAATGTGGCCATTTAATCACTTCAAAATGTTCTCTTCCCGGATAACAGGGCCACCCCTACATCGATATCGGGGAGGGGGTTGCAATATTGTTAATATAGGCCCTCGGGGGGCGAGGACGAAATGTAGTTTATAGACGTTTTATTTTCCTTTGTAATTTTCGTTTTATTTATTATTAAATTATTTGTTGTTTTCATAAACATAATTATACCTACACGGTCGTGTGTTTATAATATTATTAAGTATAATAAACACACGCGTTGACCGCGGAAATGCGAGTGGAGTCACTAGTCCTCGTGAGCGTGATTCGGATTTGTTGTTTCTCGTTTTGAGGAACCGTCCGAGTCCGACACGACATTTAGTTTATAAGACGTAGCACTTAAGTATTAATTTATATAAACATTATGTACGTCATATACGTGTGTACATTTAAGGTTAAAAATATTTTAGTCGTTTAAGATGTTGTTCTTCGTTTTATTTTTCTCAATTTTTTACCATACATCAATAATTTCCATAATATTTTTACTATATATTTAATATAAATTATATATTATAATAATAATGTACACAATTTTTTTATATATAAGTGAATTTCAAACAATAAAAAAAAACAATAATTATTCATTATGATAGCCGCACAGTTTTACTTTCTCAAAGTGAAACATAAATACATATAAATTAATAAATAATATAATCTAACAGTATAACAGTCTCTGTATCGGTAATGTTGTGTACATATATACATTTATATATTATGTTTAATTGTATTTGTAATCATTAAGAAAATTACTATAATATAATTGGGTGAAAAATGTCTGTTCTGAGGACGAGAGTGACGAGATAAAGATTTGCTTGCAGAGCTTCCCCATTCGATCTCGCCTCACAGGTATTATAATAAGTATAATATCTATATACCAACAATAATATATGTATATGCGAGGAAAAAAGGACTAAAAATAAGGATTCAAAAATATAAATAAATAAATAAGTAAAATAAAATAAAAGAATATGTAAATAAATCATTATTTATTTATTAACATATTGTTATATTTTATAATTTTTTTTTTTTTTGAATGGGGAAATCGTGTTTTCTAAAAAATCAAAAAAAAACATAAATACAAAAAGAAAAATTGTGGCATATTATTTAATTCAGTAAATTTAATTTCTTCTTTATAGTTTTTTGGTTCTTTTTTCCATTTTATATATTATAAACTAATGATGTATTATAATATGTTTCGTGTGTCCAAAAGAACAATCATTTTTCACTGGTGTTTTCTCGTTTTAAATTTTTCTTTTTTTTTTTTAAATAAAAATATTTCTGTTAAACGTAATTCTTTATTTCGTTTCGTTTATGTTGTTGTTTTTTTAAATAAAAAAAAAAACATAAGAGGCAAGCTTCAAATGATCTCATGTTTTAGCTTTTCATGACGACTACGTTGAAAAATGTCGTCGTTTAGTTTTTGTCCCCGGGATAATCCGATTATTATAATATTACGATTGATTCCCTCTCTCACGGCGTGTATACTTATATATAAACGATATTATAATATACTTCATAAACTTTGTATAACTTGTATTATTATTATTATTATTATGATTATTATTATTATTATTATTATTATTATTATTATTATTATTATTATTATTATTATTATTATTATTATTATTATTATTATTATTACATTTTGTTAATGATACCTTATATTATATAGCTATTAGGTACATGGGCTTTGTCCAAATGTGTGCAATTTAATACAAAAAAAATTACTAATCGGTTATAATAGAATATAACAATAAATGTGTACCTTTTGTTTCATACCAATCAAAACAGTAATTAAACAAAACTAAAAAAAAATCATATTATTAGCATAATAATAATATATGTAAATGTAATTAAATTCAAATGTTCAATGATTATATTATGTTTGTACAATATAATAATACGATCTTGAATGTATACGGGTTCATTTGTGTATACATAATATGTTTAGTAATTATATGCGTTTTGTGTCTTGATACAATATTATTATTTTGTTGGTAGGCTTGTAATGTTCGTTTGTAACTCTTGTCATTTTATATTATAATATTATAATGGATTTTTACATTTTCTTTTTCTTTTTTTTGTTATTCATATTAATATAATAGGTGTGTTAATCGATAAGCGAACAATGTTTTTTTTTCTGTTGTACAATGAACACAAAAAAAAAAAATTACGAAAGAAAAAAATATGTGCTTTTTCATATTATTTATTAAGTTTTTGTTTTCAGTCGCACGTCGTACGTATATAATATAATATTAGTAATAATCATTGTATTTATATATTTGATGACGTTAAAATTGAACAAATTCTGAGAAATATCAAATTATTTAAAAATTGCATTTTTAAAATGAAATAAATAAAATATACATGTTTTATCAACATTTTACGATCAGTTATTTGAACTTTTATACTTTTTTTTTTTTTTTTTACAAAAACGTTGAACGAATAAATAGTTATGAGAGAAAGCAAAGGAGAAGAAGAAGATATTCAAATATTTTCACTTTTCAGAGGTAATTTTTTTATTTTTCTAGAAGTTTCCCTAAGCTTGAAGAAAAACTATCTTTTATACAGTGTATACATAATGTTGTTTTATACAAATGTCAAATAACAAAATACTTATACAGTGTTACTACTTATATATACAATGTACCTACATAGTACATACACACATTCATTCATACATACATGATTCACACACATACACATACATACATACATACATACATACATACATACATACATATATACATACATTCACTTCCTTCGTGGCCAGTGGGTATCATTTATACTACTCGAATCGTATTTATCGAGTTCAATGATTTATCATTGCTTTCAAATCTAAAATGATAATAATACATTATCCTGTCGCAGAATCGAAAGAACGATGGACCAACTTTTTCTTCCTATATCCTACTCGACGTACGAAGTTCTTGCCTGGTTTTTTTTTTTAACTTGCAACGATAAAATTATATTTCTAATAATTAGGTATCATATATGTTTTCGATTTCTATTTATTAGTAACCAGATAATTGAATTAGGTACATACTATTATACATATTTCTAATTTTAAATAAATTAAATAATTATATTTCTGAAATATGAATATTGAACAATTAGGTATTTAAAAAAATATGTCATTTGTAAAATTCGTTTTTATAAAATTTGACTTTCTAAAACTCGACATAATAATTAATATATACCCGTAATAGTAGGTGTATGTATACATATCGATGTTCAAATATTATACACAAGGGACAAGGGCATGTGACACATATAATATCATATAACACCGCCAGCAGAAGACCATCACTCATATAGGATGAGAATTCGGCTCAAGGTTTATTATACACAATCAATCTATTTTAACGCCAAATTCGGGGCTCTATACTTTATTAATAGATATAGTAATTATTAAATTACGAATTGATTATATAAATCCGAAAAGTATAATTTACAATAATAGAAAAATGACAATAATGTGTAATATATACGATATTATTTCGTCGATGACAAAGCCCGACTGGGTTGCAACGTTGTGTCACGCCGTATGAAATGATTAGTGTTAATGACGTCGATGACAATGAATGCTATAATTATAGACAATTCAACACGTCTGAAATATACGCTATACACGTATAATGTAGTCCAAGTACAAGCCTTTCAGCTCGGTATAAAACAATAGACTCGAAATTCGGATGATGCAAAAATATCGCTCATCACTCATCGTGTAAGAAACATCAACAGGATTACGACAGGAACACCATGATTTGTGTGTCTCGTAAATTTATTAATTTCGTAATGACACGATTTTAATCAGATACCGAATTTTGTGGCAATATGATATTAGGTCAATGTCGCCAGCACCTCTTATTAAAAATTTTGGATCGTAACCATGAACATTACATGTACAACCATACATTGTCGAGAAATTGTTGCTATACATTGTTGGAAACATGCTAGAAACCCCTGCTTTGAATTTTAGACTTAAATTAGTAAATTAATATATTATAATGTGTAGGAGTAACGTAAAACTAATTACGAATTACTCTAATGGAATTACATTTATACCAACTCTTAGGACATTTAATTACATTTTTTTGATAGTAACTCATTTGTAATTTAACTTCTTTTATGTTCCGAACGGAGTGAGTTTGTGGTTACATAATGATGTTTATTTTTATTTTTTTCTAGTATTTTACAGAATAGCCTATATTTATTTATTAGACGTAATAAACTGAATTTAAATTTTAAATATTTGTTTTTCTGTGATATCTCATTTCTCATAAATCTAAAATTGTATTTACTAAAAAATTATAAAGGTAGATTCTTGCGTAAGCGTAATTTGAGATTAAACAGAGGGGCAAGAGTATATTTTTGAAAACTCTACCCCTCGTCTTACAAAATTCTGAATATCCCCCCCTCCCAAATTCTACACAACATAAACATTTCTCTTAGTTTTGTATCATTACTATACAGTATACATCAACGAGGAAACACAATGTATAATATCGTGTGATTCTATACAAACATCAAATGAATGTCAAAAAATAAACAATTTTTAAATTAGGTTATTATATAAAAATAAGCAACTTAAAACTGCGAAAATTTTATAAAATAAATTAACTTCTAATTTATAAGAAATACAATACATATTTACAATAATGCATATCCAATAGAAATTTTGGTGGAAAAATAATTTTTAATAGAGGGTAAATTTTAGTTGGTATACTTATGAGAATAATTTTCGACTTTCCAGTAATTTTCTTAAAGGTAAGGGAAAACTACTGAAACTCGAAAATATAATAATTCCCAAGACTAAATAATTGCACCAAATATTTATTGTAACATAATATTGATATGATAAAATCGAAACTAAATTTTTGGTACTTTTATTTTTTATTTTTTTATATATACATGTTTTAGGTAGAAAGAGTCGAATATGTGTTTTAGGGTACCTATAGAGTTTTCTGATAGAAAATATATTTCAGTTGATACTTTAAAAACATACTTACTTAAAAACCGTACTTTAAAACATAAAGAAATAGGTACTACCAAAAATATTGGAAAATTATTAGGTATAGATACTAGATAGTATAGATATATGTAAATTATATATATTATTGTTTTTTATTCTAAAAAACAAAAATAAAATAGATATAAATTGAAAAAAAATTATACTACCAAACACCACTCAAGATTGTTTTTCGAATCAAATTTTTTGAATGAGTCTTAACAGATTCATATCATAATTCAGATAATTGTAACAAATATATATATATAATAATACAAATTAAAAAAATCAATTTATAAAAATCAAAGTGGGCACCTTCAAGTTATACCAGAGGACACAGTCGTCTCCTCTGGCCCACCTGTTTACATCTGGATCTATTAAAGGTTCGGTGAGAATTTAGAAATTAAATGATGTAAATAATATTATTATGCGATATTTTCAAAATTCAAAAGTAAACAACTTCAATGAAAATATTTTAAGTAATGCGACAGTAATTTAATTACTAATATCAATATTAACGATTAAAATAATTTCATTGGTACTCAAAAAAAGTAATTTCCCCAACATTGGTTACATTTTTCATAAAATAAATTATGAATAATATTAATACAAAATCAATTGACGTGAAATTTTGCATAGATATTTGTCGTGATTCAGGACGTCATAGTATAATATTAAAAAATATGTTCCAAAGGGGTGAATGTCATCGGTAAAAAACCCAATCTAACTTTATATGAAACTCACATACATAACATAATATAATGTTATTCCGAAAATAGGGTACATATTTTTTACGTTTCCGTACATGTGCATAGAAGTTCTGACGCATAATATATGTATAGTATAAATGTTTTGTTTTTTAACATGCTTACATCCCTCCAACATAAACCTGAAAATCGGAAGGTTATATATAATGTATCCATATTATTAAACATCATACATAAGTCATATATACAAAATAAAGCCCATAAGTTAGGGTTTATGATGACGATGTTCCAGTAGTCATCGTCCATATTAAAGTACGTGTATAGATAATATACCTGTTTTGTAAACAAAAATGCATTTATACATTGGAATGGACCCCTAGTTTAGTTTTTATTTTATTAGAATTATATACAGAACTTTGGTGTTCTGGTGCTAATTTTTTAACACTTCTCGTCCATTCCATATACCTACGTCAATTGTTTACAATATAAAATAGATGATACTAAATTGGGTTCCATATCATTATTGTTTATGTATTAAGTCATTTATATTTGGTGTAGAGGCTATTCACCGTAGACAATTGAACAGGCGTTTACTTAACTTCTATTTATTGAAATACTCAAACGTGATGTGATAAACAAAGATAAATATTTTGAAGGAAAAACTTCCATAATATTACCATTTACCACATGAATACTCCGAGTTGGAAATTCATTCGAATCCTTATATTACCATATTCTTGTTCTATATAGTTGGCAATCCACTAGGTATAGATAGCATGTACCACGAGGCTTTATGTTATTGTAGTTTAAATACATACCTACTCATTATAATTACTCCTAAATAAATACTGTAAAGTATAAATTTATACCTAATTAATATAAATATTAACATCAAGTGTTTTCAGCTAGTAAACTGAAAGGACTCAATTCTAAGATAAAAGATTCAATTCGATATTTCTAAAAATAATTTCTAATGAAGCAAATGTTTCGGAACAAAGTTGGAGAAATTCGCTGGTTTTAATCCCGTTTATGAGAATCGTATACTAATTCAAAAGTCTAAAAGACTATTTGAAATGATATAAATAACAACACAACGTTTTGACGGATTTGTTGAATTTAAAAATTCAACAAATTTTTATTGGTTATATTTCATATTTTATTATACTCATAAATTAAGCATAGACAACCGGAAATTATGTTTGCAAAATGTACTTTTCTTTATGCCTAAGTACCAACAAGTAATTGTAATAATTATTAATTAAGTTTAAATATAGTTACTATACGTATTTATAATACCGTTTTTGCACGCCACCATTGTTTTCAAACACGTTTTTCAGAAATCACTGATCAGTAATAATTATGCGGTTAGTTGCAAATCATAATATGTATATAATAAAATAGCGTTACTATTCATTATTGCTTGATTAAAGTATTAGTTATTTACGATTGTAAACGCGTTTCTAATAAAATAAAATGTATAATATAATTGAGAATTAATATAAATTACTATTATAGTAATGAAAATATATGTTAATATTTAATAGATTTCGTTAGACATAATATTAAATTATACCAAAAAATCTTCGTTAATCTCTAGAGTTTTCCAATTACAAGCAAGACTCCCAATTAATATATATTAATATAGTATTATATTGTAGTGAAATATTATATTGTAATATAATGAATATTGAGTTATTAATACCCACATATAAATGTTGCATTTCTTTATAATATGTCTTATTTATGTTTTGTCTTGTACAAAAATACAAGAGAAAAATATTAATTAAAAAAAAATAGTTTTTATTTGTATAAGTATAACGATAAGTCATGTAATATAAAATATAAAAATAATATTCATTTTATTAGAACATCAAAAAGTACAATATAATCACAATGCATCATACTCATATAATTTAATATTTTAACGATTTAAATTATATTTAAACTCAAATTATAATTTTAAATTCTTAATAAATACACCATGTCGTTGTTTATTCTCTTGATTGCGATTGTAATTCCTACAGATGTGTGGTATCCATGCTGTGTACATATATGTTGTATGTCTAAATCATTCTTCAATTCATAATATTTATCTTCAATATTAATAAAACAAATAATTTACATGCATGCATTTTTATTATTAATTTTCACTGTTATTTTGTTATTTGTCCTGACTAATCATAGATTTTAATTTTTTTTTTTTAATATTTTTTTGTAGTTGAAATACAGACTAAATTACTGAAATTGGAACAAATTCAGTTTAATTCCCAGTCGTCTTTTTCGAAAATTTATTTTTGAATTCTATGTATTCTTTAACGCTGAAAACAATAGTGCAATCAGAATTTGGCGGTCGGACTTAGTTTAGAAGTTATAGAAATTTTAAGTTTTTTTGTATTATCTAATCAATACGTAAATACAAAAATAGTGCCACACCCGCGCAGTAATCACCTTTAAAGTTCTTAACTAATCACTCAAAAAGTAAGTTCGGTAAGTGAGTTCTGATTTGACCAACATTTTTTTAAACTAGACATTCAGGTCTTCAAAAAATTCGTCGGGTAAAAACGACTCTTTTTATATATAAATGCAATGTAAAATATATCGTTTTAGATAATACAAAAAACTTTAAATTACTATAACTTCTAAACTAAGTCCGACCGCCAAATTCTGATTTGTTTTCAACGTGAAAGGATACATAGGATCCACTTTTCATTTTTCATCATTCAATTTTTGAAAAAGGCATCTGGGAACTAAACTGTATTTATGCCTTTAAATTAAAATAAATAAATAATAAGATAGCTAATTTAAAGAGTTTAAATTTTAATGTGTCAATTTATTTATTTCAACATCATAATTTTTTTTTGATTTATTAAAAATTGACTGAGAATATTAAGATTAATAGGTGTCAGTCTTATAATGTGACTATCTAAATTCTAAAGTACATAAAAAACCATAATAATTAACAATTATTATAAAATTTGGTGAAATATTAAGAGATCGATCCATAAAAATTCCAAGAACATTATGATTATGCTTTAAATTATTGACCATCACAAAATTAATTTTTTTGTATATTTAATACAATCCGTGTCCAAATAATTATATTTAGTTATTTAGAATACATAATTTATAAATCTTCATTTATTTAGGAGAAATTACACTGAGTAAATCCTCATTGAACTATATATTATCATTTATATATTAGGTATATATATATATAAATAGTGATATATTATATTACTATCACAAATCGTATTTGGTACAACACGTATTATAGTGAAAAATGTGTTTCATATGGTTAAATTATTCCTCTTCGATTCTCAGAAAAATAAATCTATATTTGTTGTAAATACTGTAAATAATTGATATTAGAAAAATATTGCTTGTATATTCCTAAAATTGTACGAGCAATACCTATATTATATATTTAATATAAAACTTATTTTCGGAAATTTCACGTTTAGACGAACAGAATATTTCACTCGATACACACATATGAGGATTTATTTTCATCAAAGACGATTCATCTACTTAGGGCGAGTAGACGTCAAATCTTCGATTAAAACAAACACACACATGTGGCTTGTAAAATATTCAAAAATAGTAAAAATAATTTAAAAATTCGTCGTTTTAGATGATAAAATTGGTCCCTTCAGTCTTCGGACAAGATAATGTATTATTATTATTTTTAATTTGAAAGAAAAAGTTAATCATTGAGTTTAGAAGATGGTTTTGGGCAAAGTTCGTTTATAATATCATAAAAAGAGGTAGGTATCTGTTTATAAACGAATAATACGATGGGATGAGTCCGTAATAAAAAGTAATATTCTTATGTGCTTAAAAATGACGGGGAAAATTTAAAAAATACAAAAATTAATTTAGCTCTTACTCCAAAATGTCTACATCACTCCTTCTACCACAAATAAAACGTATACAGACATTAAAAAAACATATCATGTTAAAATCAAAATCAAAAAGTGTTTCCTTTTTTTATAGAAATCCAAATGTCATGTTTTTGTAAAAATTCCGGAAAAACGGGTTTTCCTAATGTCGAAAAATTTGAAAAATTGAAGAAATTAAAATGAATACATTTATTTTGATATATATTTTTAGTTACCACTTTCACCTCCATTTCAGTTTTTCGGAATAATAATATAAAAATGATTATTTAATTAATTTCTAATTTTGATTTTTATAGATTTTTCTATCTACTAGTATTGTATTAAATTTATAGTTTATACTGCACCCGTGCAGATGGTATCACAGTATTAGGTATGTTCGTGTATCTGCACTTTTGACACTTTCAATATTCACGGTAAATTTTAGAAAAATTTCATTCATCATTCATACCAAAAAACGTCGATTTTTTTTCGAGAAAAAAACGTTTTTCTTTCAATTTTTACGGGAAAAACGGTTGTTTTCAAATTCTTTTTTTTTTTACATATTTTATACTACCAAATTTGAAAGACTCGATTTTTTTTATACCCACCCTACGAATGATGTAAAACGAGAGAAAATAGGATATTTTGAAGGAAAAAAAATTACGTATAGTTTTATACCGAAATGTCGTACGTGATCCGTCGTAGTGGCGTTCTTCCGGTGGTCGTCAGTGGCGGCGGCCGCGGGCAGACTTCGGTACGGACTTCCGCGGGCTACGGACGCTTGGTACAGTGCCAGGACAGCGACCGCAACTACCAGACCGATTACGGATACCGCGGACGAAGTCATCGGTGGTGTTACGGTGGAGCTTACAAGTGCGTCGAGTTTCTTCGGAGGAACAACCGGTTGCAAATAGATCCGATGACGTAGCTACGGGCCCCGTGTGCGGTAACAGAGTGCGCGTGTTGTCCCGTCCCAATCTATTTATACGCGTCGCCAATAAACGAAATGCGATTTGCACAATGTCATTGTATTGTTTTTGTTATTATAATATTGTCGTCATCCTCTCCCCTCCCCTCCTCCACACTATTTGCTAGTCCGTTACTCCCACTTGTCCTCCTCGTTACGCCCGTGTCCCCTGCATGTTAAAATGCATCGGTATATCCATCCCACTCCGCACAGTCAATGCACGTGATGCACGCTTGACCCCCAAAATCATACATTATTGACCCATATAGGTACGTAATTTCAATCCAATATCATTCGTTGATGTCCTTGAAACATTTTTTTAAGTTTATAATATTTTTACGGAAAAATTTTTTCATTCTTTTCAAAATGGAATTTGTTTGCAATATTTATATATCATATATGTTTGCGGATAGATAAGTGGAATGGGATATTTTTTTACGGGAATTTCAATCCAATGGAAATTATGGAATGGAAAATTACTTTCAATAATTCATTGATTCGAATGGTACATTTGTAACGTGTAATACACGGAGTGGAATATTTGTTGGATAATATTTTTAAAAATCCGAAATAGGATATTTATTAACATTGCAGTAGAAACTAAAATTATATTTATTTGGAAATGCATTTTAACTTTCAAGCAATCATATAATGTTGTAGTGTTGACCAAGACCAAGACTATATAACTAGAACTAGCTTTTACTAATAAGTAAAACTTGTATGCGATACCAAGACCGATTTTAAAATTTGCAATACAATACCAGAAACAAAACTAAACTACAAGACTCTTGCAGTTTTGTTTTTAAATACAATTTAATTTAAAATTTTTAAATTTATAAAAGTGATTTAATTACTCGCAAATATATTATTATAGAATATTGATGTCTTATAGGTGATTAGATCAATTGTGTTTATTAAATTTATTTATTTTTTGCTATATTTAAATATGAATTAACAAAATGTAATGGATTTTGAATGTTTCCTAAATTATCTATTCTTATTTATAATTTTATAAAAAATAAAACTGCGAGAATATTGCATGCAATACCAAGAGTGCGGAGTTGTCAAGTCAAGAACAAGACTGTGTTAACTTTATGTATAAGAAAGATTATTTAGTATATAATTAACATTTATTTTTAATTTTACCATATTATTTTTGTAATAAGTACCTATATATTATGCTAACAAAAAAACGTAAATAGATCATTTTCAATAAATTGAACTCCAGTAAAACAAATTATATTAAAATAAACTCCATACATGAATATATACATTGAATCTTATTTGCAATAAAATAAAGAACCAGACTTATAATAGATATACAAAACAAAGATTTCTAAAATCTAAGAATTAAAATTTCGGAATAATATTACATGGAAAATTTTGAGTCCACATAAAAGTAATTCCATTAAAACGACTTTGTATGAAAATTTCCATTTAAGAAAATAGTTGCAAAATCATACTTACCATTTAAATACTGTTTTATGTGTCCTCCATTTATATCAGTTTCCGAAGATAGAATTTATATAAGTATAACGAATAATTATCTTTGTTGTTCATCAAAATGTATGTGCCAATATTACTATTATCATTGATTATATATAATCAATGGTATTATACATAATAGGTTGGTACGTATTAATATTTGTTCAAATCATTCGAATTATGCATTATTCTAAATTCCTTTTTATATTATTAAGCTAGTGAAAACTGAAAAAAAATATTCCAATCATATCATTTCTAATTAAATATAATATTTAAATTACATATTATATTGTGACATTGTGTACTGTTACTACCGCATATACCAATATAATTTATAAACGCTGTTATTTTTGTAATTATTATTTGTCAATCTAATATAGATTTTGGTTGACCGTTAAAATTATGAAAAGTGAAGAACAAGTATAGGTATATGTTAAGTAAAAAATACTAAATTGTAAAAAACTGCATGGGTATAAAAATGTATAAACAGTTTTACCATATGATTTAGATAGAAAAAAAGAAACATTTTGATAGTATGAATAATGGATTTTGGAGTTTTGCGCTTGGCTCTAATAAAATTACCTTCTTAAGCTCATATTAGAATATCAACTAAAAAATTCTCAGATTCATTGTGAAAAAAAAAACGCATAGAAAACGAAATTTCGGGTAGGTGTTTTTATTTTTTTAGATTTATTACAGGAAAACCATCCCAAAAAGCGCCACAGAAAGGAATTCAAATGAAATTAAATATATTCATTTTATACTTTTAGAAAGAAAAAATGCTCGGGAGATAAATTACATTTAGGGCCAATATAAATTTATGGATCTGGTTCGAAATTCCTAAAATTAGTCTCATAACGCAAATAACGCCGACGTTGTATTATAGTAGAGGTGTCAAATTACTACTGTAAGGCAGAATTTTCTTCATATAATTACTATATAAATACCCTTATACTTCTTTTTTTGGTTTTTCTATTATATTCCAGTAGGTACTATAACCTGTGTGATACACCATTCTAATATGGGATCCATTTTTGATACAGATTATCCTACCATATACGACTAAAATGGGTATTTCCTGGCTAACAACATAAGCCGGTATACTGCTTTTATTAAAATAAAATAAATAAATTTAAAAAATAAGAGATTTCAAAAAAATATTTAAAACTGGTGGGTACTACATTTTTTGTAGGAGACCTATTATAGTTTAAAGCATTGAGTCAGTCAATTAAACAAAAACAAAAAATATTCAAAATTGTTCGATTTCCGTTAGTATTTAGTGCTATTGCAGGTTGCTCAAGTGTGAGACTCTAATATCCAGGAGGTGAATCCTCAGAAACATTTCAAAATCGCAAAGAGTAAAGAAATATCATCGATACACCTATATTAAATGATTTAAATGTGAATTAATAATTTAAAATATAAATGTAGAATGTTCCATTATCAGTTATCATATAACAGCTGATACCATTATTAACCAATTAAAATCATTGTACTATTTAAAATTACCTAACTGATAGTTAGCACTAGCGTAACATTGTAATAATGGTCTGTATTACACTTGCCGCTAAAATACCTGCTACACAAAACTACACGCTAGCTTAACTGGCAGTTATAGATAAAATTTCATAGCAAGACATTGCAATAACGGCCCTTAAAGTTTTTTTTAGAACTGGGTGTGAATTTGAATCCTTCCCTACTACCATCCCTCTCTCAGCCTCCCACTCCTACAATATTATATACCGTATATGTCCCTCCCCACTTATCATCCTACAACCAAGGTATACTTTAGTTAAGATAGTATAGATATTATGATGTTTAAATATGGATAAAAGAAAAGTAAATCCTATGCCGTTTAATTTTCATTAATTTCTTTTTAATATTCTTAATATTATTAAGTAGGTATTCCTAATTAGCGAACCTCGTACCACAAACATTTTTGATGAAAATTCTTGATAAATCTTTGTAAGATAACGCGTAAAATAGTGTTTACGTTTTCACGATTCACAATTATTGATTGACGTTCATGTAAATGTACTATATTATATACTATATAGGTACTTACCTAATTATGAACTATGTTCTTGAAACTATAACTTCGAATAATACTCAAACTTAATTTTAAAACGTTACAAGTATAATGTGTAGGTATATTTAGGTACCTACTAGTTAGATAGTATTAGCAAAAAACATAATATGGTTTTCAGATTTCTATTCTTGATTCCTTCATTTAATTCCAGCGTTTAGATTATTTAAACATCTTTTAAACAATTTTTAAAACTATAGCTAGACATAATTTTATTTACCAAATGACATTTTATATACTTACTGGCCCTGTATGACAGTCATGATTATCAGGATTTTCAACGGATTCCGGTATATTTATAAAAATTTCAAATTAATTATGATTTTATTAATACAGTTTATGTATGATCCTATGCAAAGCATTATCTCTGTAGACCTTTGGGGAAACGGGTCATTTAAAATAATACCTATACCTTGCTCATATTTAAATAATAATTAAAATGTAAATTAGAATAATAAATTAGGAATAATACAGGTATACAATAAAAAAATCTATACAAGTTATGTTCATATTATACGTGCTCAATACCGATTAACAAAATTGTTTTATTATTATTATTATTTCCTATTTTGCATTCGTGGTTAAAAATTTCAATCAATTGTTATGTTTTTAATGTCGTTAGAATATTTTAATTTTGTAGTCATATGAATATAAAATTTTTGGAACTAATTTGTGTACCAGTATGGTAGTATACCACTACCAATTTTTTTCTAGAAACAAGTTTAACTTTTTTTAACGTTTAAGAGATATTTTGAAAAAATACACGACATTCCGAATTTAATCATTTAGGTTGCTCCCCTCCACGAGTCTCTAATGTTGATCAGTTTCATAATTAATTTTAGATTTTTTCAACATTTTTCTTACAATTTATGATCCTTCAAGTCTCCAAAATAAATTGTCTCTTTCTACCTATACCTACATTTATATACCAAAAATTCGAGTTAATATTTACATTTAAAATTAATTAATGAAATTTAAAAAAAAATTGTATATATAAGGGCTCAGATCACTGACTGAGCCTTTTGATGCCAGTCCAATACCTTCAGCCTATACATATTACAATAATATAGGTAACTACTCAACATAATATGTGGGATTAGTGTTATCACAATGACAATGTAAAATGTAAATAATAATAAAAATAAATTATCATCCTTTTCTGTTTGTTTACATTATTTAATCGCCAATACCATAACAAAGAATAATTATTTATTACACTAATAATATTACTAGTGCACTATCTGGTGTGTCGAGTTGGGAAATGTCGACCTAATTAATTGACGTTCGCGCTTGCTCATCGTTGCATAACGGAATGCAAATGCGTTTTCAATAGGTATTGTAATCGTATGTATATATACAAATACATATATACTTACATGGGCAAAATTTAATATATAAATTACTGTCACTGTTGCAAAAGTTGGAATTTTTTTGGTTTTTAATAGTAGTGCATTACAATTTAGTTTACTTTTTTTCTAAAACATTACATGGCTTGAGAATTACAACTTAAAATTAGATACCAATATACTCTCTTAATTTATGGAAATGACCGATCAATATCCGTGATACGATAATCAATGTATACAATTTGAAATTTACGAGAATCAAGATATAACAGATAAACTACAACTATCAAATTGGAATTTATTATTTTTATAATGTAATATTTCATAGATCTACTTTGTACTAGTGAAAGGTCTATTAAATTGAAACTATTTTGTCAGTGACCAAGTATTAAGTATATTATGGTATTGGTGATATGAACATTTTGTTTGCTTAAAGATGTATTTATAAATACACATCTGATATGGTTAACGTTCTTTGATTGATTTGATTAATGATAATATTATAATTAGAAAAATAATTTACATGTATTAAATATAAACCAAATCCAAATAGTGCTAAAAAATCGCCAGATATTTTCATTAAAAAGTTAAAGTATCATAAAAAATACAAAATCAAATTTAATAAATATTTTATATTATTATTATCTGTTTATAATTATTTATTTATATTTTTCTATAAATATTTTGTACAATGATTGCAGTTAGGAATACCATATATTGAAAAAAAAATAAAAATGAATTAGGTATTACATTTATTTAAATATTTTAAATATATTAGTTTTAGGTTATTAAGTACTTAAAAGTATTAAGTATTTAAAATTGTAATTGTTTATTATTTAGGAATCGTGTTTGAAGTAGGTACCAACCTAATATTTTTATCTAAAAAATATTAATATTTTGTTTGATGAACAAAAAAATTTACTTTTGATTAACTTGAATTTTAACTTTTAAATAAACTTTAATACATTCAGTTATTAATTTACTACCTAACTTTTTACTTTTACTTTTGAAAATAAAACTATTCTTGTCAGTTTAACATAACGTATAAGTAGTTTATTTATCATTGTTCATCCTTGCTAAAATACACACAAACAAATGCGACTAACCTAACACACAGGTCCACTAGTGCAGGCTAACCTAGTGTGCAAGACCAAGGACGCGACGCCCCATGTCCCTGTGCACGGATAAACAAACATGATCATACAGGGTGTCCACGTTAAAAGTAGCCAAAACTTTTTTTCCACAATGTTTTTTATAATAATTATCTTATTATTGATTCGTATATCTAGAAATTTAGAAATTCAGGACTTATACAGATTTTTCGAAAATTTATTTTAACCGTTTTAAATAAGATATTTAAAATGTATAGTCAGTTAATCAATATTCAACTGTATTTCATAACCCATTTTTAAATTAAACTAAAGACAAACTCTGAGACCGTTTTTTGTAATAACCTGCAGTTTCAATCACCAAAACCGATAAAAAATCAAACTATTTCAATCCCGGCTTAAAATAACAATTAGCATATATTCAATCTTAGATCTAATAAACGTTGAAAATTATTCCTGTAAACTTGCAAGTAAAAAATGGAGCTTTTTTAATCATAATCTGGTTAGACTTTGAAGTAACTTCAAAACTTTCAATACTTCAAATAATTATTTGTGTGTAGTTCGAACAGTGTTTGAGAAATTAGTGTCTTTTTATTATAAATTGGTCCTGTGTCTTTGAAATATTTAATAAGTTTTATTGAAAAATCTTTGAACGTCTGTGATTAAATATCACTTCTAAAATTGTTATATTGCACATTGTGTATATATATATATATATAGGTACACAACATACCATTAGTCAAAATAAAAATGTACACAGTGATAGGATTTTTGAGAAATATAAAAGCACAAATGTCATGGAAGAATCTTTCAGTCTACTATTTTAGCGTGAACACCCTGTAAATTATTGTTTTATATTATACACATATTATCACCAAATTAGAGTGGGTCACGGATAATGTATTTTCATGGCGTTCGGACAATATGTTATTTAATTGAAAATCCTATCTGATTTCACAGGCGTGTGCAATACACGGAAATTCACTTTGTCACAAGTGTTAAGTTAAATGTCAACCGATTTTCACCGAACCTTCATCAAAATTATTCAATGTAATTCAATTCAATTTTGAACAACTAGAGATATTTTAAAAGTAAAAGTGTCTTAAATTTTAAAACTATTATAATATTATGCTGGGGCGTCATTTGGTGGGATGGCAGAGTGTACGATGGCACCACTAAATTAAGTTTTAATAACAATTGGCCTTCCATTAATACTCCAATGAGATGTCATAATTAACTTATACCTATATATTCATTTATGATATGAATATTAATTTGAATATATTATATATATTATAGTATATAGTATGTTTATCATATATACATATATATATATATATATACATTTTTTTTTTTTTTAAAGGCCCGGTTAAATGTTAAAATTGGCCTGCCTAAAAATTCGCACACCCGGAAAAATAACCGAAATTACGCCCCTGATATTATCTACGAATACAAGCAAATGCACATAAGCGATCTGTCTCTGGTATCCGTATAGAAATTAATGCCTATTTTCTGTCTAATTTGACTGGGCCAATATTATGTCGATAGACTATGTTAAATTTATACTCATTTAAACATTTTTTTTAAAACGTTTTTTATTTTCATTTTGTTTTCCATTTATAATCATAAAATTAATAAATATAGTTACAATATAATTGTACTGAGAACGCCACTAGATATTGGAGGATATTTTCGATTTAAACTATCCACGCGAGTAAAACAAATTTTTTTATACGAAAACGCATCATAAACAACATTCTAACGAACCATTGTTAAATACACACATTTTAAAATTGGTTTGAATAAAAAAAAAATGAATACCTACATCGTTTTGTAGCTCAACTGAATATGTTTCAAAATATTTAGTCGGTGCATACTTTATCTCAATGAAACTATATAATATTGTACTTCTACACACCATATTCATCTAATATTTACTTACTTTAAGTATTTGATGTTTTTTTAGTAAAAAAAAACGTACACTTGAAGTTTTAAAAAAAAACCCGAAATTTTATAAATCATAACAACTGTAACGAATGATGATATGCGATGCCCGATGGTAAGCAGCAATCAATAGTATAAGATAGTATAATACCGGGAACAAAACGGGAGGCCGTATATACCCGAACTGTAATTACACGGATACTAGAAATACGGAATTAAAAACATATTTGTATGGACAGTAGAAATGCGAAAATAAAATCATGCAGACAAGTATATTGACGGACAACATTCTCCCGGGAAAAAAATACACAACACGCATATTTACGGACCGTAAAAGATACTTACAACTAAATACTAATAAAAATTATATCTTGAAAGAAATTGAGCTCAAATAGGTATATAAATATTAACTATGTTATTATATATAGGTATCTGTATACATACAGGTTACAGAAGAAATTACAGGGATAATTTGTAATATAATTGATAATCTTGCAACGTTTCAATTTTGAGAGTAGGAACATATTAAAATATCTATGTTGTGATTAAAAATGTAAATACTAGAGAGCCTAGATAATAAATAAATTATTATCTAGGCTCTCTAGTAAATACAATAGAAAATATAAATAAAATATTGCATGAAATACAGTGTAACATACAAGAAATTCAATAGTTCACACCGGTGTACATTTCCCCTTTAAAATTAAACCGGTGTGAATTTCAGAAATTCGCAAATTCGCATTGGTATCAAAATTTGGTGGTAACGGTTTCATTTTTCCTGACCGTATCGCCGATATGGTTAGCCAAACCGATGCCGATGCAATCCCCTCTTATTGATCTCTCACCCCCTATATGATCATATCAAATATCTCTTATCATAATAAGAAAATATTGATGTACGTTAGCCACAGTTTAGCGGAACATACGTGTAAACTGTAAAATAATATTTATTTATATCGTGATATATATATATATAGGTAATGCTTGGACAACGTAGGCAGCAACGTTATTTTTATTTAAAATAAAGTCCTTTAAAAGTTTAATTTTTAAAGAGTCCAACACTGTTTCGTGATTCATTTTTAAATATTGGATAAACGCACAATAAAACAATAAAAATAACATTTACATATGTATAAACATAATAATATAATATAATATAAATATAATCATGGATCATGGATTTGGAAATTCGCGGGAATACTCATTCTAGACAATTTTTGGCGGGGGTATCTTATCATAGCAATGAATTTCTATTTGAACCGGTAGAAAATAACCGTAATCGGTATCGTATACCCGGTGTGAACTGTCGAATTTCTTGATAATGTAACGTTGTCTCTTCCTTATCTCTCTCTCATACACACACACACATACACAGCCTTCTGCGTTGGCTGTAAATAATCCAACATTTTTCTCATCCCCCGCCGATAGTTCATGATTAGTATTTTTATTTCCAACAAGACTCACGCGGACATACCATTAGTATTTATTTATTTTTCTCGTATTTCGCAGTTGTATATAGTTTCAGATCTTTAAGCACTAAAAGGTTTTTACGATGCCAGAGTCGGTTGATCGCGCAGATCGCACAAGTCTCGCTAATAATAGTTAATTTATGTTACGCGCTACGTATAATATTCGTCGTCGGTCGAAGTACGTTGAGTAATTTTTTTTGAATAGCGAAGGAAATGCTTGTTTCTATGGAATAAGATTCGCCAAGTGTCGAAAACACTGCTATTCGATTCCGATAATACTTTGCGTCGTGTCACTTTTATCGGGTGAATAAACGCCGCATAGACAATGCGATTCGAGTCAAACGGGGTAGTACTCTATTCGGCGGGAAGGTGCACAAGATAAATGCATTTTTTTTTTTATTTACATTTCAATTATGTGGAATGATAAATGCGATGACGGGTAATCGGCGATTTTCACATATTTTAAACGATTCATTGGGGTTTTGTGGTCCAACGTTGTGCGCACGCATCGAACCAACCCGGTGAGCTTGTATTACCGTCAGTGCTCTCCTCCCTCCGCGCCACCTTCTGCATGACATTCATCACCGATAAACGTATACAATATTTATAAAATGTCGCACGCACGCGTATAAATTAATTAATGCACCTATACCAGGTGTAAGACGTGCAGTGGTGCAACTACGGGGGTGCTAGGGGTGCTGAAGCACTCCCCCCATTTTTTTTAAGCACCCTCAAGTTCCATGTCATTTTAATTTCAAATATCAGCTATAATTTTACCAATGTAATTTTATTTTTTAAGATTTTACTATCAGTTATTTTTTTTCAGTATGTTACAGCAGCGCTTTACTAATTTAAGGATAATAAATATTGAGAGAGACTTAGCTAATGACATTGTTCCAGACGAAATCTTCAACACATTTGCTAATACCGATAGAGATTATGTTTGACTCTTTAATTTTTAAAAAAAACATAAGATAATATTATAAGTAATAAAATAAGTTAAATTTTTTTCCAAAAATAGTATTGTAAGTAGCACCCCCAAGATTTGAACTCTAGTTGCGCCACTGACGACGTGTGTACCTATATGTATAATGATAACAATATTATTATAACGCAACGTCGGTCGTCCCTTCCATAAACGCACGTCTACAAACGCTGTACCTATCTGTTTCTCTCTATCTCTCTCTGTCGTACGCCGAAAATACACAATAGCTCACACGTAATAAACATATTCTATTCTTCTCGTCTTTTGTGCACGCGCCGACGGTCTACCATATACCGAGAACGCACGTATAAAATCTCGTATTTCACTGTCGCCCACGGTGTCGTTCGGTTATTTGAGGCACTGTTTCAGACGTGCGTGAAGTTGGCCTCCCTCCCCCCCACTTCATCCTACAAGTTCAAATTGGTATCAAATTTTTGAAATTTTTATGCAACTATGTGCATTTTTGGAAAAAATTTGCAATTTGTCGTGGGTCCCGCAATCATCGATAAACCATTTTGGGGGGTTTATTTAACGTGAAGTTGGCCCCCCCCCACTGTGTCATATAGACATGCATATAGTTGCATAACATTTGCAAAATTTCGGTACCAATTTGAACTTTGTAGAATGAAGTGGGAGGAGGGGCAACTTCACGCACAGCTGTTGCAGTAGGCGCACCGCGTACACGTGCATTCACACGCGCTACTTACCGCCATAACAGATAACAGTATCTGCGACAGTGTTTTATTTTTCGAACTGACGACGACGCCGGTATATGTATTATAATATACAACTACTACACGTTCGTGAAGCTTCTCTCCCCCCCCCCACTTCATCCTACAAAGTTCAAATTGGTATCAAATTTTTGCAATTTTTATGCAATTATATGCATGTCTTTGGAAATAATTTGCAATTCGTCGTGAAGCTCGCAATTATTAATAACAGGTGGCGGGGGCTAACTTCACGTGGACTTAGTCCCCTCCACTATGTCATATTGACTTCAAATTGGTATCAAATTTTTGCAATTTTTATGCAACTATATGCATGTCTTTGGAAATAATTTGCAATTTGTCGTGGGGTCCCGCAATCATCGAAAAACCAGTTTGGGGGGTTTATTTAACGTGAAGTTGGCCCCCCCACTATGTCATATAGTTGCATAACATTTGCAAAATTTCGGTACCAATTTGAACTTTGTAGAATGAAGTGGGGGGGGGGCAACTTCACGCACGACTGTTGCAGTAGGCGCGCCGCGTACACGTGCATTCACACGCGCTACTTACCGCCATAACAGATGACTGTTAACAGATCTGTTAACTATCTGCGACGGTGTTTTATTTTTCGAAAAACGGACGACAACGCCGGTACGTATTATACCCAATATACCACTACTACGTACTCCGAGCGCGTATAAAATATATTTCGTACGAACACGCACGCACGCACTCGTCACTGCAATCGAAAATCACACATCGATAAACACGGATTGGGGACCGTGTACTATCACAATGTAACGATGTAGGTGGGGTGGTACCTACCCATACGTGTATGCATGATAATAATACCGATAAGAGCGTTTGATGGCGTTGTGCGCGTACGCTACGCATTGTGCGCCGACGAAATGCCGTTTATGCCGCCGCCGTGGTTTCGCACAAAGACCGTTGGCGCGCGGTCACGGCGCGCGCGAAAAATACCGCGACGACGTAAAAGACGAAAGCGGAGGCGGCGGCGGCGGCACGTACGGAAGGAAGTCGGGCGGGCGAGGATTATCTCGGCGGTTTCCGGTCCGCCGGGCGCGCACGCCATTATACCGCCGCGAAAGCTCCTCTCTCTCGCGGGCGCGTTTCCCCTCTACGACCCCGCGGAGACCGCGACAAAAGTTGCCGTTCTTACCGGCAAGCGCGCCTATTTTATGCGTTCGTCGTCACGCGAACCGACGCCGTGTGCACGGTAATAATAATGTTATTGCGATCGTAATAATAATGTTGTCGTTACGAATGAAATGCGCGATAGGTATACGTTCACAAATGTCTCGTACACCGTCGCTCGGGTGTTGGTGTTGCATTGTGCGCGACACGGCGTTAACAGCAGATAATGCGACGGCGGTTACGCGACGTTTAATTCGGATGCCGTGATTTTATTCAGTGGTACGTTTGGCGAGGGACGCACGGGGATGGAGCTACTCTTCATTTTGACACGGGAAATAAATTTATTTATTTATCAAGGCAGTGTTTGTTTTTATTTTTAAAAATTATAATTTTTTTTGGAATAATCGTAAATTTACGAAAATGAACGTTTTTTGTCCTTGTCGCATAATAAGTTTTAGATAAAAAAAAAAAAAAAAAAAAAAAAAAAACACGATATGAAATGTTGGATAGTTGATCTTGTTAAATCGTGTTGGTATCGTATAGGTAATAAATAGGTCTTCATTATCCGTGAACGGCTAAAGCCTATAAAAGGATGACGAAATCAATGCGACACCGATAACTTTCATTTCGGTCTACATCCACAACTCCCTCGATTGTTTATTTGAAGGGAAAAGTGTTTTAAATTATTTTGAAAGAGGAATGCTTAAACGAGCGGTTCTCGAACTTTTTCTTTCGCGTACCATTCATGCGTACTATTAAAAAGTTGCGTACCACCAATGAATAAAAATACAATGATTTTATTATTTCAATGAAAAAAGATGATTAAATGCATACGTATATAAAACAATCAGAAACTATCTGCGTATGTGCACTGCATGTGCGTCAACGATTATATTTTCCGTGATTCGAAATAATAAAAATGTACAACGTAGGTACATATAGGTACTATACATTGTAAAGAATAATTATTATACGTAAATAATATTATTTTAAATTAATTTTCATATTTATCTATATTTCAAATACAATTTAAAATGTATATTTATTTATTTATTTTCCGTTTTAGCACCATGCGACCTTTCATTCGTGTACCACTAGTGGTACGCGTACCACAGTATGAGAAAAGCTGGCTTAAACTATGCTATCTTGAAAACCCAACAATGATGTAAAAAAATTTTCCATTTTTCTATTCCATTCGTGTTATATAATAATCTAAAATAATGTTTTTAAATATGTCCCCTGGTTAATAAACTTTGGATAGGGGGTGTGGGGGACCAATTCTCCCACATCTCACTTTTTCTTTACTATGTCCCGGAACTAAGTTCAGAGTCCGTCTTTATTTTTTTTCTAATTCATCCACTGATTATATTCCAGTAACCGCTTTTACAACTCGGCGGCCGTTGCCCCGGCGGTGCCTGCACGCCGCGCCGTTTTTCCATCTTTCGATCGGCTCGCACAAACGTATTGGAATTGCGAGATAAAAACAAATTCCGGGCAACGGTAATGTCGTCGGGCGACCGATTTAGCCCATTTCGGATATGCGCATTTATACGCGTTTTACGAGCTGTTCGTTTATATATATATATATATATATATATATATATATCGAATTTTTTGATTTTTTTTTTCACGGCTCATAAAACGTGTAAAAACGAATACGTCACGAATCGACTACGTCGGTGGCCGGATAATTTTCGTCGTTGTGATTTGTTTTTTATTTCTTCTTAACACCAACATTCCCAAGTGGATAAAAAAAGAAAAATTTGTAAACGTGGTTATTAACAAATATCGTGATTTCACAACAATCAAAACTGGTATTGACACAAGACTATTTTTAAATTACTTAAAAAATTTATTTAAATATTTTTGAATTGTTGGATTTTTGTTTTTCTTAAAATTTCGTAAAAATTACCTATACCAAAATCCCTAAAAATCTACATACAAATTTACGTACCACATTCTTACTACAATTTATTTATAATTAATATTAGAGTAAATTTACCTATTATAAAATTTGTAGAGGAGAACTACATCTTAGTACATCTATGTTCTAGCATTTTTTTTTTTTAACTAGTTATTTACATTTAAAAAAAATGATTTATTTAACTACTTATAACTTGTTTAAAAATAAAAATATTAATAAAGACTCCACAGTTTATGTTGATCTCTAAAACTTTAATGATAAGTAAATTTACCCTTATATTAATTATAAATTAACTATAGTAAGAATGCGATACCTAAATTTTCTATGTTATGCGTTGTAAGATAGAGATAACAAATGTGTGCGTAGCTTCCTCTCAAGAGGACGTAGCCAAACACATTTCCCGTTTCCGCCTAATCAATTAATAATATACAAAATTTACGTCCAACATTCTTATCACAACTTTGTCATTATATAAATTTACCTATTACCGAGTTTTTAAATTCCAATAATTAGGACTGAGTGCAACAACCAGACATCTCCACTTTTTCTAATTTTTCAGGACGTAGTAAAAACTGTTTTAAAAATAACTAAATTACCGTAGGGGAAACTTGGCCATACTATTAACTTAATTACACGTTGTTAAATAATAATGACAAGTATTAAACCTTAATTTTGAGTTTACCAACCTAAAAAAAATATTTTCAAAGTTCAATACTTCACTGTAAAAAAATACAAAATACTTTCAAGAAAATGTATAATAGGCGAGATAATGATTTCGTCTATAAATTTGGCAATAGTTAAATTTACGGTGATATTAGAAATAACAAAGTTGTGGTAAGAATACTGGACGTAAATTTCGTTACATTATTAGTTGGTTAGACAAAGACAGCAAATGCGGGTGCTATGTTCTCTTAAAACACTGGAACATAATATAATATGACTTATTCTGCGGCGTGGCCGTTTGTGGTGCATGGTGAAATCTCAAAATTGTATATGGCTTTCGATTATTTCGATTTACAATTATGTTTAAAACACGTTGTTCTTAAAAACAATATTGATTTCGTTTAAAACGCCTGCCTAGAACCAAGGCTTTCAATGACCATAGTGAAATAAATGCGAAGTATGCATTAGACACGGTACAGTATTTTTGTCATTGTTCGCGTATATGTGCATCGTCTTGATTCGGTCGGTGCATTAAAGTACATACTGCATAACGGTGTCGCGGGAAATTTATACCCACCAAATGTATACCTCCCGGGGGGTGTTAATCGCCCAATATATAGGGCGATTATTACTCTCCCCCCCCGTGAAATTAACCCCCGTGGGTATTAACCGCCCGAGGTAATAATCGCCCAGTGTAACGGGCGATTAATACCACCCTAGTAAATTTATACCGAAAGGTAAAAATCGCTCGATATGTTTTTATGTATTATTTATTTATTTATTTATAATCTATTACTTAGGAAAATGAAAAATATAAATTGTAAATAAAATGATAATAATAATATGTCAAGCATTAACGCTAAATAAAACTGTAAAATATATATTATGTATTAATTAATATATATATTATATTGTGTTTATAAAACCGAAGTCGGAAGGAGAGGGTGTACTTTTGGAATTGTCATAACACATTTAGTTTAAGTCGTAGAGCCCTCGAGATACCATTGATGGATAGAGGCTACATCGGTATATAACTTACTAAATTCTCCCCCCCCCCACTTCGTTTTTTTGGTTTTGTTATAACCCCATCGTTGTTAATGATTGGAATACCGTATAAACGGGATACAATTTGGTGCATGGTCCTTTGAAAGGTAAATTTTCCGAAAAATCATTTCCGAGGGATTTTTTTTTTTAAATTCCCTTTCTGCTTATACGATTGTATCTTAATTTGATAAGGTTACCCATGCGGGTATAAGGAACGGATATATATCGGAGCATTACTCCATATTTATGGAAAAATTTTTTGAAAAAAAGAGAATTTCTTCCAAAAATAATCCTTCCTAAAAACACAGTAAATCTGTTCCTTATACCTGCATGGGGAACCATATCAAATTAAGATTCAATCGTATACGCAGAAAGAAATTTAAAAAAAAACTTTTGGAAGGGATTCTTGGGAGAACTAGACGGACGTCCTTCTTAAAGGACAATAAATCAAATTTTATCCCGTTTATACGGTGTTCCAATCATTAATAACGAAAGAGTTATAGTAAAACCAAAAAAACGAAGTGGGGGGGGATTTAGTACGTTATACACCGATGTACCAAATGGTATCCCGAGGACTCTACGACTTAAGCTAAATATGTTATAACAATCTAAAAGTATACCCTCCCCTTTCGACTTCCCAATAATGTTAAAAATATTAAGAATTGGTAGTGAATTATTATTTTAAATATCCGACCGAGAAAGTCCACTGAGTTTGAACACATTCGGTTTTATAAATATAATATAATATAATTAATTAATACTAATATTTTTTACAGTTTTATTTAGCGTTAATGCTTGACATCATATTATTATAATTTTATTTGTAATTAATATTTTTTCATTTTTCCAAGTAAAATAATAAATAAATAAATAATATATATATAAATACATACCGGGCGAATTTTACCTCCCGTTATAAATTTACTAGGGGGGTATAAATCGACCGTTACAATACAAATACAATGAAAATACACGTGACGTCACTAGACTTTATTTTTGTTGCCTATCCAATAACCCCTGATCAAAACTGCGCATTGTTTTCAAAAGCATTCTTCTTATTTATTTTTAACAACTTTAACGGTTTTCGAGGTTCCGGTAGCGGTTTTAGGTAAGGTTTTTTTTATGATTAATCGTTTTGGATTCTGGTTTCGCTTCAGATTTTTTTTAAATTACACTATTACGGGGGGAGGGGGTGGATAAATAAATAATACCGGTATTTACATGTATAGGTAAATACATATTATGCACCTTTAAGTTCTAAAATTTAGGTAATATTCCTTTTAAAGCTCAACGTCATAGTTATTCAGTGTTCGGAACGTTCACGTTCAAATGTAGACGTTCTTTAAAAAAATGAACGCGTTCATTTGGTCGCTCATTTAAATTTATTAATTATTAATTAAATATATACATTTTCTTATATGTTTACCAAAAATATACCGATTTATTGAAACTATCGCTTTCTTAACTTTTGTGTATTGTATTTTCATAAATACATTTATATCTAGTATGGTTTATAGCGAAATATAAATATATTTTAATTTAATTTAAACGGCTTGTAATTCGTTCAAATTTTCATATAAACGTTGTTCACGTTCACGTTCTAATTGATAGAACCGAGTGGAGTTCGCGTGTCGTTCACAAAATACGTAGGTACGTGAACACATGAACGTTGTTCTTTCCAAACTGTTTAGCTATTGAAATCAATTTGAAAAACGTACACTCTACTATATAGCTACTATTTAGCTTATAATATTATCCTTATATTAAATCCTAATGTGATACTAAAATGGTCGATCCAGTGAAAGTTTTACTAATTTCTTCTGTTTTTTTTTTTTTTTTTTTATTTAAAATATTTGGTCGTATCTTTTCGTAACCGTTCATTAGTTATATTTAAATAACCGTAAAATTAGACAAAAAAATATGTTTAATTTTTTTTTTTTTTAATAAATATATTATATACTTACCTATATATGTTTATTAAATTTTGTTAAAACATTTTTTAAATCTATATATAAAATTAAAATTATATTCATTTTTATACTAAGTGCTATAGTTTTAGGATAAGACTCAAAAATCCATAAAACTACAATATTTGGTGTTTTGTGGGGAGAGGAAGGAGTGAGTCACCACCACTAAATTGAACACAAATTACTTTATTATAGTAGGTTTTTTTCTTCTATAGCTAAGGATCACCCTACTGTATCTACTAACTACAACATTGGGCTTCGCGATAATTTACTTGGAATCATGAGTTTATCCAATGAGTGAAAAAAATGTACTATTTAAGTTAAGCTTAATTCTCATAAAAGTCTTCGGTTCTTTATAATAGTTTACTAAAAATAATTTAAATACGTTAAATTTAAAGGTAAAAAGGAAAAAATATGAATTTTACTCAGTTAACAAGGTATTTAAATAATCCTTAAAAATTATTAAAAAAATTTATATAGACAAAATATGTAAAAATATAGGTATGCACACCTATTATAATTATTATTATTATAAAGGATTTTATAACACCGTACCTATTAAAATTAAAATTAATATAAAAATTAATTTGATTTTTATACTTGGATTTCATTTAAAATACGTATTACCAAACTTGTTTTAGGTAGGTAGTATATTAACTAACTGGATGATTATAAAAATAACTATAAAATGATAAGTACAGAATAAAGTATAAAATACCAATAATGACAATTTAAACTATATTTAAAATTAAAAATCAATTAATTTTAAAAATTCAAAACGTTTTATAAAAATGGAAATAAATGTATATAAAAAATTAACAATAAATAAATAAGTAAAATTAATATATATTATAAAAATAATACATAAAAAAAGAATATGTGCCGAGAGTATTCAAAAAAATACTATAAATAACGACTAATTTCGACGTAATTCATCATTAAGTTACAAATGAACAATAAAAAAACAAAAAACAAATACAAAAATATAGGAAAATTAATAAACTTAATACATAGAGTATACTGATAATAATAAAAAAAATTATTAAACGATTACTTGTAACTTAGATATATTTAAACAGTGGTTCGAAAATTACGTATCATTATCCAATATCTATTGGTAAATATCTTTAAAATCTGTTTGTATATTTTAAATATTATTGAAACTATTATGTTTTACTTCATTATAAATGAGTAATTCATCTAATACTAAAATAATGTACATAATTTTTTGGTTATTTAGTATATATAAATATTTTTTTATATTAAAATGTATATCATCATTACATTCTGAGACGTGCTTATCAAAATTAGATCCAGGAAAAGATTTTTAAATTTTATTTCTAAATTATGTTCTTTGTATAGGTATTATATATTTACATATTATTTTTTTATGATAGAATATATTGATTTTACTTAAATATATTATATTGCTAAATGCTAGGTATATTTTATAATAATAGATATATTTTTTTTAAATTTAAACTAGTTAAGTTTATTAGTGAATGGCGAAAATGACTAAATGATTGTCAACAGCAATTGTTGTGGTATATATAATAATAGATAAACATAGAACGTTTAAGTAAAAATTCACAATCACGTATCAATACTATAATTAACTTTCAAATTTGTTTGTCACTTTTAATCTGAACCCTTAATAATTGGAAAAACGGTATTAAAGTATCGGTTAAGATTTGTATTATAAAAATAAAACTAATGATGAAGTATTGTGTGTTATATTATAGTATGTATGTAGTTTGTCTTTCGGAATTCTGTGATCCATTTCGGATAAATTATAAATAGATTTTTCAAGTGAGTATAATAAACATTAAAATTATTATTAATATTATATAATAAATGAGTTCTATTATGTGTGGTTGAGACACCATAATCGTAATACGGGATATGGGAACGCTTGCTTTGAAAACACTATACGTGTTATTAATTTATAATAATTACAATAATTTTATGATAAAATGTAGATTAGAATATGTGGTATAATTATTTTTTGAGGTGAAATGCGTTGAGTCGTTCTCTTGAGGTCATCGTGG
>JAIPRL010002527.1:0-58124 GCA_025469235.1 Pemphigus obesinymphae
GAGCACTCCTTCTGGTAGTAAATTTGTTAACAGAGAAAAAAAAATAAACATCATTGTAAAACCACTAGCTCCCTCGCTACGCTCAGAATCTAAAATGAAGAATGCGAAAGATTTGCTCGAGGACATTAATTCCGACACGATTATTAAAGACCATTAAATATAACAGCTCGTACAATACGAGCATATCAGTTTATAGACGAATTTTAAAGGAATTATTTTATATTAATAACGAAGAAAATTGTATTAAAAATATACCAGATTTTCGGTTGATAGATATTGTAAATGATTATCAACTAGATTGCTAATTTTATTATTCACGGCGATGTTTTTGTATCTGAAAAGCATAGCCAGCCGATAATCTTTTCGATCTATCACTTCATTTATATGTTCATGCATAGCTAGTAGTTTTCTTTTATTTATGTGTCCTCTTTGTTTACGGACAGACCACTTGAAAACCTTATCAAAAATTGGTAAAAACTTTTAAAGAAAACTGTTTAAATTACACGAACGAATTAAAAAGGAGTTGGTATTCAATATAAATAACAAGACAAATGCCGTATTAAAATTAAACCAGTTGGCAATGTTCAATTTGCTTAGCATTATGGTTATTATATTATCTACAATTTTTATAATCTATAGTATTATAATTGTTTTGAGAACAATTGTGTTAAATATTGGTTAATTAACCAAGATCTGTGTCTGTAGATTTATATAGAAATGTATTTATGAAATGTCATTATCTATATAATTCTGAAATACATGTAGGTATATATAATATATTATATTATATGATCATACCTATATATTAATTAATTATGAAACAATTGAATAATAATTACAAATTTTATTTTACTTCTTAATTATTTTTATTGTTTAAAAATTGCTTTAGTATAGAGTTCGTACATTTATTCAATTTAAATGTATTAAATATAGGTTTGTAATAGAATAATTATTTTATTTTTACAATGATTATATCAAAATCCAAAGAACGGGGTTTACATTTATAAGATCTAAGCTTTGCGATCAATGGCAGACTGGTCGTTTAGTATTCTTGTCACTGTTAAGCATCGCGTAAATTGCAATATAGGGTGGCAAGGCGAGATAATTTATCCTGCGAGCAAGTTTTAAGAATATTAAATAATAATATAAAACAAGAAAATACCGAATTTAATTATGAAATAATAGATTTTTGTATTTTATTTAAAGATGAATAAGAAGAAAATATATACTAGAAGTTTTATAATGTTATGGAAATATGAGTGTCGTATATGTGTTTAATATAGAATACAAAATGCAAAAAAATGATAGAAAAACAGATATATTTACAATATTATCTATGTTTTGTTTTAAAATGTATAAGTATACGATAATTTTTCTACTATAATATGGGCCCGGAGTGTACGGGGATAGTCCCAATCGGAGCAAATTATTTCAAAATGATTTATTCAATCCTGAAATGCAATATTACAAATAGTTTTAATATAATCATCGATGTATTTTGAAAATTATTATTTACAAAATAAAATAATGGGATATTTTGAATAAATTATATATTTTTTAAGTTTGATTCCAGTACTATCACTATTGTTAATACAAGATAGAAGTTATCAACTATTTTTTTTTTTTTTTTTTTTTTTTGAGAAGGGGGAAGTGATTTTTAAAACTGTTCAGTAATTTTTTACAATATTTTGAGTTTCATTATGTACATTATGGTAAATAAGAGTAGCACTTTAAATATAAATATAAAATGGAAAATAGAAAAATGTTCTATTGTTATCTTTCTTTTATCATAAATTAATAAAAAGTAAATAAAAAAAAAAATGTACCTATAATATTTGTATGTATATTTTTTATGTAGGTGATTTTATATTTTAGCCTTTTATTCATGAGTTATGGCTGTTTACTTTTTTTCAATCGGTACTGAAAATCCAATATATATATAAAAAAAATTAATAACGATAAAGTATATTTTTATCACTCAATAATAATAATAAATGTCCAGATAAATATAAAAATGTTATTTAGAGTTAAATCATTTTAATTTAGATACTTATTACATTTTTCCCGAGATTAAAATCTTGTAATAAATACAATCTAAAACTACGATATTTTTCTACACAAATAAATTTATATTTATAATCATCATATAATAATAGAAAACAATTAACAATAGAAAATTTTTCTATTTTCAATTTTATATTTATATTTAATGCGCTACTCTTATTTACCATAATATACATAATGAAACTCAAAACATTGTGAAAAATTACTGAACAATTTTAACAATCGCTCCCCTTCCAAAAAAAATAGTTGATAACTTCTATCTTGTATTAACAATAGTGATAGAACTGGAATCAAACTTAAAAATATATAATTTATTCAAAATATCTCATTTTTTTATTCTGTAGTTTTTTGTTCTTTTATAGGTAGGTACTTGATTTTTCCCTAACATTAAAAGCTCAGTTCTATACTGACGAAAATATATGAAACGGAAATTCCAATATTATTTGTCGGTGTATTGACTTCCAGAATCTGGACTCGTTTAATGTACTAAAATAGAGTATAAAAATTTTAAAGTTATCGATGTTGAATATAGTTAGACGAAGAATTCGTATATATTATAAAATAAAGTATTTCATTATTATATATTATAATTTTTGAAACAATTTTCTGCGAGGGAAATCAGTGGGTGAATTAAATCGTGGCTATACTAAAAGTTATCGTAGAGTGTGTAATGATGAAAGTTTCGTACCCGAAAAACCAATTAAAAGTTATATTTTATTGAACGATGTAATTATATTGATGAATGTTGGCAGATTGGTTTTGACATTTTTTGTTTCAGTTCATGTAACCGATTAAATGAATTGTACTCAGTTTATTGACAAATTTAGTCTTATCGTTTTACGTTTCGTGTACTTTATACAAATGCTTGTCACATAATAATGTTCAAATGTCAAATGATTGCAATTCTCTGAATAAAAATAAATACTGCGTGGGTAGCAAAAATGGTACATATTCTGACAGAATTCCGTTAACGATAAAGAAATTAAATAATAAATGATACCTATGAAATAGATGTGAAGTGCACAATATTAGTGCCCTATACAATTATTAAGATGTATATTATAATATTCATTGAATATTAAAAATAAAATTAATCAAAATTAATTTACAATCTTTAAATTTGAAGAAAAATAAAGATGCTCATAAAATTAAATCTTTAATTATTTATAATCCATTAACGTATAAGAAAAAACACATTATTTATAATTTCAAAAAAATTATTATAATGAATTTAAATTTCTAAAAAAAAAATAATATTAAAATCAAGTTAAATTATTAAGTATACCTTAAAAAAATTAAATTTAAAAAGTTGCAATATACTATAACTATTGAACAATCTATATTTTAAAATATAGTATATTACATTTACATTAAAAATAAAAATATACAAATATTATAAAAAAATAATATATAAAAAACAATATGTGCCGAAAGTGTTTAAAAAAAATTATTAACAATAACTTGATTCGACCCGGTTACAAATTAATAATAATAATAAAAAAAAAAAAACCAAAAAGGAATACAAAAAATTTGAATATAAACATAATATGTACATATAAACATCTAATAGTAATAATATCTAATATTTATTGATTAATATCGTTATCTTTAAAATCGGTTTGTATAATTAAATATTTCTCTATATTGAAAAGTATTTTATGATTAGATTCTAATACCTGCTTCAAAAAATTTGATTTAGGAGACGATTTATTTTATTTTATTTCTGAAATATGTTTTTTTGTATCGAATTTTGAAATTTCAACTAGTTTTTCCGATGTAAAATTTATTGAAGCTACATATATAAGCTTATAAACGCTATAGTTATCATGCTTGATAGAAATTGTATTTTTAATTTTTTTGATTTGTTATTTACGGTTTTATTTCAATTATTATTGGTATTAAAGTCAATTTTTACATTATAACTATTGTTATTAAAAACATTAGAGAATTAACATAATAAAAAGTTATGGTATATTAATAGGACTATATCATTTTACTCACATTTTTTATGAATTTTTTTGATAATAATTACATTTAAATTGTTTTAAATTCCTATGTTACAAATTATATTATATATATAATATATAATATATATTTATTTTAATTTTTATAAGAATATTACATTTTTGGAGTTAATTTTAAATGTATTTATTTTACATAAAAAAGTAAAGGTAAAATATGCAGTTTAAAATTTCATCGTTCTATAAGTAAATTTTAATTTATAATTATACTTTATCTGTCTTTTTCTGTCTTTATCTGTTTAACTGAATTACAACAGTAGGTATAATATAATACAATATTTGTTTAGTAGCACTATTTATACAGTCAAGGTAAAATATTTTGAAATTTAAAATTAGAAATTGCACGAAAAACGAAGTAAAAGTTTTGAAATTGAATACTTCAAAATATATTATTCGAGTTTTTCACTTAGAAAGCCATGAAGCACAAATCAAAGCACAATCAGCAAATATAGAAACTAAACGTTAATGAATTCAAAACTCCGATTAAAATTTAATACGAAGATTGCAACAAATTTTATTTCTTTCCCCTACAAATCTGCCATCAATATACCATAAAGTTAATAATTAAAAATGAAGTTGTATAATAAAAATTATAAGTATAATTTATACCTAATCTTTGTGTTAGAAAATAAAAAAGTACGAAAAATAACATATTGTCACGTGAGAGAACTGTTAATTGTATTTACCTACCATAAGTATACTATCATGGATGAAACGTGTTGCCTACGTTTCTTGTTTGTAAAATGACAAGTTTCTTACTAGATTTTACTACCTTATATAATAAGACGAATTTGTTCGTGTATCGAAATTTTTTTTTTAAATTCTTTTCAAATTGGTTGATATATTGTCCCCCATTAAATACAACAAAAGATATTTTAACAAGTGCATATAAGTCAACGACAAAAACTATTCATAGAAGATTTGCATAATTTTATAAGATGATATAACGATAGTGACACATGTAACACAATAATAGTAATAATAATATGCAGGTACCTACATAAAAGCCATGTGTTAAAAGTCAGTTTTTGTCAGTTTTACAAGGACACAATATAATTTCATGTAATAACAATAATATGTTTTGCATTATATGGATAAAATATTTTTCTTTCTTAAAAAGTACAAGTTGTAATTGGTCGTTATATGGTCGATTACCCGATTTTTGATCTAAAAAATAATTAATACCTAGAAGATCTACACATTAATTTTAGAAAAAAAAAATTGTATTAGAATAACTGAAGACTATTATCAGTTTTTTTCAAAAACTTTAGTATAAATTGAATCGAATTACAAACTTTTTAATAACAAATTATACAGAATAAGTTTACGAATGTAGAACTCTTTTTTTAAAGTTGGCATTTGATTTATTAAATTCAATGAAATTGTGAAATTCTCTTTTTACCTTATTAAAAATAAAAGGCTATTCAATTGAAACGCATTGAACTTTTAAAAAATGTATCATGAAATATAAATTTCGATAAGAAAACTGTTTTCTATAGACTGAAGTGTAGTCATTATTAAATGGAGAATGTACGTTTTAAATTTTGAAGAGATCGATAAAGAGCATATACATACATATATCGGTCTTACAACGATGTGTTTTATTTTTCAGAAAACGATTTTCGGTGCAGTAAAAGTGCTCAAAATGTTTCATATAGTTCCTATATATAACCGAAATTGAGCACATAAACTGCACTTCAAAGAGGTAATTTTCGAAATTTTCCAATAACCTTCTTAGAAATTACAAATAAGTAATAAATATAAAGTATATATTTTAGACGAATACCTATGAAATGTATAATACCTATATTAGAAATTGCGAAATTCCAGTTAGAACTTCATTTTAAATAGGTATGTTTTATTGTAAATCGGGAAAGTGGATAAGCCATTATGGAGTTTATGCAGAAATTACAATATGTTCAAAAGTGATTACCACCAATCACGGGAATATAAATATAGTTTCAAAAGATGAATATAATTTTCCCAAAATTGTCTTTTTCTGAAATTGAGATTTTATAGTATTAATATAGTTAAATAAATTTTCATAATACTCATTTCAGTTTTTATTAGATCCTCTAAAAGTATGAAATATCAATCCTTAAATTATTCAACACTAAAAAATTTTTGTCCTAATCATTTTTTACTCCTTAAATGAGTTAATGCACTTTTACTTATTAGAGATGTAATTTAATTTATTGAAAGAAAAAAGAAAAATAATATACAAGAGCAAATAATCTTATCTATATGACAGTAATTTAAGAGAAAACCATTTTGAATATCAACGAGAACCAAAGAGAGCTCTTGCAATGATTTATTTTCTTTTTTGGAAATCGATACTTGCAGTAATGTGGCTTAAAAGTTTCATAGCACTTTTAAATGAATTGAAAATTGATTCAATGAAGAACTTTAAACAGGTAATTTTGGAATTTTCAGACATGTACGGCTTACCTAAAAAAAAAACCTGTGAATTTTATTGTACGTAAAAATGTCGTGTTTTTGTCAGGAATGGTTTTTCCAAATGCATTATATATTTTGCTAGTCTGTCGCTATTCCGTTATTTCTTTCTTGATATTGCCGAATTCGTGATGCGCTATTTTGTCGACTGGTCGGGGGGCGGAGGCGACAAAATTATTGCGGAATTCACCGTGGGGATGACGGTGTTTTGAGGGTGCGAGAGACGAACCATGGTATTATATATAGCTTGGTATCAACGTACAGTACTTTCGCATGGGATTCGCTTTCACCTTATTAAAACGAGGGGGGGGAGCGAAAGTCTCTGTTCTAATATTATATACGTATATACTCCATGGAAAAAGAAGACGATTGACGATTGGGGTGGACGGAAGGAATGGCATTTCGGAGATACGCCCGGAAAAAACATCGTCGTCTCGGGATCGAGGGAGAAGACGGATCTTTTAATCTAAAACAGGTGAACAAAATATATTATATAAAAAAAGGATGTAAGTATATAGAATCTGATATAGACGGAATTGAGAGGCAACAAAACATAGTATAGTATATCCTCTTAGGGGTACTTTGGGACTTTGATTGTTTGATACACTTTGACTTTCTTTACCTAAACGAATAATAATAATAATAATAATAACGGAATCATTTTTTCTCCCCCATTGCTATATGAAAATATTATTTTATTTTCGGTATTATTTTATATATATATATATATATATATATAATATATATTGCTGCTGCTGGTATAAATTCAAGGACACGTGATGATCTGCTTGATTAATTACTTGAAGATCATGTATGAATTCACATTTTTCGAAAATGGATTTTTTGAAGTGGTAAATCAATAAATAAAGTAATAAAATAAAGATCAATACATTTATCTTAACACTAACTTTTATTTTAAAGCTTTGCAATATCTTATTTTTATTTTTTAAATAGGTGTCATACAATTTTTTAAACTATTTTTATTAGATTTATTTAGGTTTTTATCTAATATATATCCGTAAATATCTGATTTAGCGATATGTTGTAGACTTGTAAAAAAAAAGCAGGATATATTATTAAATAATAAACCACCAAGATAACTATAATTTTTTTTTATTGGACTTAAATTTTGCATCTTAATTATGAAATTACAAATCGGGGTTCTATATAATTATGAATTGTAAATTGTAATATAACATTACCCGCATTAGTATATATAACTATATAGTTAATGTGAAATGGCACGATTATGTTTGTGAGTAAAGCACTTTCGTGGAAGTTTTTACGAATGACGACAAAGGGTTAGGGAGGATAAAATTAATTTAGAGGCTGGGATCAGTTGTATGTAATTATTGAAAGCTAATTCAACAAGGCTACTGTATAATGCTATAGAAAATCAGTTTCACAAAGGGGTGAGTTGACACATAAATCGTGGGATTGATGCATATAGTTCGTCTAAGATATTTATTGTTTGTATAGAGTTTATATATTTGATGGATGTAAAATATGGAGGGATCTTGTCAAATTCGAAATTAATTATAGCTCGATTTATTAAACGATATTTATTAGTTATAACTACGTATGTACCTAAATAACTAAATTTTTAAATAATTGAACCAATGAAACCGTATTTTACAATAATACATATTCGGATTGATTGGTTTTCAGTTTAATTGTAAATTTGAAATTTGAACAAAATTATTTTTTTAATTTATATTCAAAATACTATTTTGATTTTTAATTGGAGATAGTAAAAGAGAACATATTCAATCTTCGAATTGTAAATTTTATATAACAAATGTTGACATTTATTTTTCTCATATTTAGGTATGTATATATTTATATTTTCATGATATATTTAAAAATAAATTGAAAACGTGCAATTTAATGACCCGATAGGGTTCAAATACAAAGGAAAGTATGAAACGAATACAGAGACTATATTAGGCATTTGTTTCACATTATTCGCATTTAAATTATTATATTATTTTTTTTATTTTTTATTTAAATTTGAAATTGACGAATTTAAAAAATCGATTCTGAGAGGATAAATTTATTCAGGTAATCATACGAGATTGTTGATATTTGTTCGCGATTTCTCAATTTTCTCAAAAATTACTGGAAAGTTCTTAAAATAACGACTTTGAAAATATACCATATCTATAGATCCAATTTCATGTAATTGAAAGGAATACATTTTCCAAATAGTGAAACACGTCGTCGTGAATTTAGTATAGCTATCGCGTAATATCTCTCTCAATATTATATTATATTATATTATACTCACGGTATCTAAAATGCAAATCGTATTTCCTCTCAATGACTGTAGAGCAGACAGCAGTAGAAGAAAGTACGTAATAATATTATATTCTCTTATCGCAATTGCTGTTTTACGATATTGTGTATAACTCTACCTAATACATTTCAGTTCAATAACTGTATTTAATTAAACTTTAAAAACCTGTTATCTTTATTATTTTATAGACCGATTAATTCGCTGCAGTATCGATTTGACATTAGTTATACTATATCGCATGTTAATATTTAGAACGCCGTCTGTATAAAAGTATTATAAGCAGTGTCCAACTCAGATAAATAACGTTTTTATCTAGATTTGTTGTTAGATTCTTAACGTAGTGAGAAAGCTATACTTTTATCTTTATGATGTTTAATTCCTATTCTTTTTCTTTTTCTGTAAGCATATTTACGACTAGAAAGAGCCGAGGAAGAGCTTTGGCTTTGGTATGATATATCGATAGGAAATTGGTTCTAGACGGTACCTTATATATAGAATGTTTCGATAATACCAGTAGTTTTCTTAGGGAAGATGAAAAAATGCATACATAACTATACCTAAAAAGTATTTAGTATGCGGTGTATAATACATTGACTGAAATTGGCCAATATAATTATATGGTTTATATTTTATTATATTTGTTGGCTATAAGAGTACGATTTTCAAGTAATTTAACAAAGTGTGCATCTGGCTAAAATAAAATGTTTATTTGGATATTAGGCACCTACTCGTACATACTGAAATTCCAAACTCCACTCAGAATCGTTTTCTTCGAAAGAAATGATTTATCATTACTTTCAAATTCAATGGATCCACTATCAGTATACTTCCAAACGATCGAAATTTCTACTAACCGGTTTCTTTATAATTATTTATTTACTTAAATTTACCAATTGTTTTTTTTTTCACGTAGATTAAACTAAAAATTACATTTATCTAAAAAAAAAAAAACAAAATTTATCATTTTTATTTTTGATTTTCAGTGTTATTTGTATAATGTATACCCAACTTATATATTGTTTATCCATATTATACATAACCCATCTAAGTAACTATTATAACCTATATAATATATGTGTTATGAACTATAATAGAAATATATTATACATATATTGTGTATTAAATAATGGGTTAGGAAGACATAACCTCAAAATAAATTGTTTCAAATGTATCTTGATTATTATAATATAATATAATATAACATAATATATTATACATATTATACATTTTATTATACGTTAGTTTAGTTTAATATGTTCGGTATCTACACGGTTTGTATATTTCACTATTTTAACAGAATAATTATGAAGATGGATACCTACTTTTTAATCCATTTTATTCATTTAATACAATTTAAAAAATAAAAATGGATACAATAGTTATTTCTATATAAAATATATTTATATTGTTAGTAAAAAAATGAAAAAAATAATCGAAATGAAAAAAAAAAAAACAGATAAATAAATAATATAGACAATCGAAAAAAATCAATATATTTATGTCCCTGATTAATGATTATAGATCAATTTTTGTTTAAATTTATTAATTAAGTAATTAATTAATTAAGTATACAAAATAGAGGCCAAAATAGTTATAGAATATTCTCAATAAGTTTCATATAATTGTTATAAAATTAAATCAAATTTAAATTTAAAATTTAAATTAAATTTATAAAAATTTTAGGAAATAAAACCAGAGGAGTAGAAACAATAATTAAGTTATTTTCAAAATGAAAAGTTCTGGATGTAATTGTATTTATGCAAAAAGTAAAAGTTTAAATTATCTTACAACAAGAATGGGTATATTGTTCTATAACAAAGGTTTTAAGTTATAATATATTAATTTGTGAACTCTAAATGTATAAATTTTATTTAATATAAATATTTATTTCTATTTATTATATATAGGTATATATAATACTGTAGGTACCTATAAAATATTGTAAAATTTAATTTATTTATAAGTGTTTTTATTTAAAATAAAAAATGGATATAATTTATTATATATAATAAAAGTGGAGAAACATGTTATAAATATTTATTAAAATTCAAAACACTATATCCAATCTAATATATTTTATTGTGATCTTAAAAATACTTAAGCAAAACAATCTTTATAGAATCGAAAACGTGTGCATCGTCAATGTAGTAAAAATTAAACATAACTTTTATTTTTTTATTCCTATATTTTAAGTGCAGGGAATATTATTATTATTTTGTATTACGTCTCATAACTCACAGTATCAATATTCTTTTCGTATTATTTACGGTCTATTTTATTAAATCGCCACGTAATTATAAAAATAAAAACAACATCTGCGTTATCGGCTATATATTTTTTTTTACGGTTCGTAAATGGGTGCATACTATATTCTATCTCTTTGTTTGAATTAAATGTTTTCCGTAGATAATACACGTTTTTTAGGACTTTATATAGATAAATATGTTTACCGTAGGTACGACGAGGGCGATAATTTGCTAATAAAAAGAGTGGGCCTTGTATGTATACTAGATACATATATAGTATATAAATTAACGTACAGTACAATATAGTAATTTATACTTGTTTGTTTTTTAAGGAAAAAACTTCGTTTAAACAACACTTAAAGTATCCATAAAGGTAAAAAATATTCAAATTTACATTATATATTTGAGTTTTTGATTTTCGATTAGCATAATATAGCCTAATAATCAATATATGTGTATATAAATAAATTGTAATTTTTATCGTAGTATTAATTAATACATTTTCTAAGTTTAATCTTCTGTAAAACGTGGTTTGGTCTTTATCCAAAACGTATATAAAAGACGTATATACGTAAAATACGTTACGGACATTTAGGGTCAGAGTTATAATACATATTATACAAAACAGAATTGATAGATAACTATATTGATGATAAGTAAAGTTGGTGACTAACTGCTATATTTTATACATATGTATTATAATGTGCGTTATCATATACAAGTAGATGAAATATTGAACGAAAATTATTTTTTGTAGTACAATTTCTTTAAAATGCATAAATCTTAATTAAGCCATTTTTATTTTATAAAAAGTTATTTTTGAAATCCTGGCAGGTTTATATTATTATTATTGAGAGATAAGTAAATTATTATAAGTTGTTTATCATTTTTCATACTATGTTTTATTTTTTGTATGCCAATAAGGTTTGCAAATTATTGAATTTCCAATAATAGTATTGCCTTCTTCCAACATTTAATCAATAATGCACAGAATATTGTATGATATGGAATATGTTTTCAGATTTAAAATCGAAAAATTATAAATAGTCTTAATTTTTTCAGGCTTTTAGGTATAAATCATGAAATAATACATTTGTATACCACCTTAACTAATAGTGTGTCCAAAAGTAAACAATGTTATTAAATGTTTGGTTTAAATAAATTGTACTACAAAATAAAAATAAATATATTGATTGTTATCTCATAAAATCATGTAATATAAAAACGCCTATATTAGCCGTTTTAAGTTATGGAAAATTGCTAAATTTAAATACACAAGTACCAATCAGTGATATTGCTTTACTATATTAGTATAAATATATATAATACTATATATTATAATTTATTTTATACATCGATGTCTAAGGAATCTTATTTTTTTATTCTGTGTACATAATTTTTTCTACGATTTCAATTGTATTTCATTTTTCGTATTTACTTACAGCATTATGTAATATATCAACCCCTAAAAACACCTTACTGTAAAATGATAAAGTAGGATAAAAATATTTGATAAAAATCAATAAGAACTAGAATATCAATTTAAATTCAATATTATTATAATATTAAAATGTTTATTCTTTTAAATACTAACATAAATATAATACCTATATAAACAATAGATACTCAATTATCTCAATTTTCAAAATTGTCACAATTTAGATGATCTATGATAAGACCAAACACACATTTTAAAAATAGATAAAAATTCATTTTTACTCTGCATAACAAGAAATGTTATGTTCTATCAATTAATTTCTAATTTATGGTTGAATATTTAAAATATTTAAAATCATAATTTGGTATATAAGATGACTTGTGTGTTAAAGACAATATATACATTTAGACATACTAAAGACTAACTAAAGACTTTAGATGAGACACTTATTCAGTGTCCGTAATTTTTAGATTTTAAATTATATTTAAATATTGAACTTATAATTAATATACTATCATATCAAAAAATAATCATTACCAAAACAAAACATATGCGAATATTGTAAGTAAAATATTATAATAATATAATAAAAGTATGTATAAGTACAGGCAGCTTTTACAGGATTTTAAAACATTCTGTGAGTTACTAAATAAAAAACCCCTCTTATTTAAGTTTGACAAAAATCTCGAATCCTTAAAAGTTTGATATGTAGTAAAAATGATTTGTAAAACATACATAAATTATAAATATGTTTAGATTTCGCAATTTTTTATTGTTCATTAAAAATATATTTTATAATGTATGTTTTAACCCTTTAACTGTCAAGATGAATTATTTTCTTTTATGAATTACGTTGATATAATTGTACATTTCTAAAAATATGTATATACTTTTAAGTACCGATATGTGTTCAATGTAATTTTATTTCAATAATTAAATTATTAAAAAAAAAAACATTATTAACCTTGTTATACCATATTTTATAATTAATGTCCATTGTCCTAAAATTATAGTTCCAATAAAATTACGTAAACACTAGAAATATAAAAAAAATAATTTATATATATAGCATTTGAAAATTATCTAAATTAATTATTTTTTCATTTGATTAAGAAAATTATTTATATTTTATGATAAATTTATTTATTTTTTTTTTTTTATCAGAATTACCCTATTTAATATTGTATCAAAAGCGTAGTACACATGGGTAGCCAGTATCTGTCGCATATACGCAATAATATTAGTTAAAGGATGCATTAACAGTTAATTAATAACGGTTTAGTTCATAAAAGTGTCTTCCATAAAATTATGTCAATATTATAATAAAAATATTTGGGGTGCCGTAATAATAATTTAATTTTTCATAAAATATTATAACTTTTAATTTTGCATATTTTATAGATTTACGTATTAATATTATAAAACAATATCATATAATTACTTTTAATAACTATCATATTATACAGTTATCATTAATAACTATAAAAAAAAGTTTAGGTGAAAATAAGAGTCTTTAAAAAAAGGTAAAAATTAAATTGTTTATAAATATAATAATAATACGTACATTTACAATACGGTATACTGGAGGGAATACTTATTTTAGTATAAAATATGCATAAAATAATGGTTCTAATAGTATATAATTAGGACAATTGTTTTAAAAAACCCGAATTCAAAATTTTTAAAAATGAATAAATAAAATATTAATATTAGAAATTGAACGTACCAACAAAAATGCTTTCGAAATTTGTTTGAATTTGGATTTTTCAAATTAAACGTTTTAAATCATGCCCGATTTTGGCACTACACTAATAAATAATAACTCTTAGTTAAACCTCCTCCTATAAATATGTACCTATTTTATCGGCGTAATTAGAATAGGAAAACGCGTGAACAAATCGTAATTTCCATAAGGAAATCTCGGCAATGTCGACGTCATTTTCTGCAGCGATAAGCCGGCGCTTCGTGTATGCAATATTGATGCACGTGTGCGTATAGCGGGGGAATACGTTATTGTTTAGCGGCGGCGTGACGCTGCCGTCTGCAACTGTATGATCCCGGGGGTGAAATAAAGCCATTGTAAAGGGGTAAAAGATAGAACTTTACGGGGGCGACAGGAATATTTTGAGTTAAAAAAACTCCGGTAGTATTATTAAAAAACAAAACTAAAATCTATATTTATCTATTATCATATATACGTATTACACATAAATAATCTAGTCTACTTAAAATAAATTACAATTATCTCGAGAAAACATACAAAAAATGTATGAAAAATAGATTTGAAAAATGATTTAAAAAAAAAACATTAAGCAAAGCCTTTAGACTTTTTAACTATTCCAGGCATTAAGTAAGTCTATGCTAGTCAAAGAGTGTATGTTGCTTGAAGTTTTTATCATTTATTTTAATTTTTGGCTATAAATTAAGTAAACTACACTTTGACTAGGGGACCATAACCGTAGTCTGTGTTTTTAATTGATTTTGGGTTTTACCCAGATCACGAATATGGGCATAGCTAGCTATTATAATTTAAAGAACTATCATGGTAAGATTGCGATACGTAAAAATAAAAGATTTAGAGGATTTTGCATTTTTGAAAGAGAATAATATTTCGAAACGTGGATAGAAATAAAATAAAACTTGTTGCATTGTTATTAATTAGATTAAACATAAAGACTAAAAATTTAGGAAACTACAAACAGGAAGTCGATTATGCTGTATTGAGGTCAGGATTTAATAAAGCTTCAATAAGTTTTTGGATAACCTGAATGACTTTTTCAATTGCAGTTATATAATAACAAGCAAAACTTTTTTTGAAAATTTGGTGAAAAATTTGGGATGAATTTTAAAATAATATATACTCAACAAATAGGTTGGAAACCTCTGTTTCAGGGAATAGTTTCTTTTAAAATTATATTTTATCGTAAAATATCGTATAACTAAAACTATAATTGAAACCTTTGATCAAATTATTAAATTAACATATGTGCAGGAAATAGATTCCTACATAAATTTGTATGTTTTACGAATAAATAATCATCTTTAATGAAATTTACAAATTGTGTTATGTAGAAAATACAGCACTGTAACTATGTATAATGCATACGTCGGCATTTCAGTAAAACGTTATATTGTGACTGGAACAAAAGACATAATATAGAGCCTGGAAAAAACGATAGAGATTTTAAACGCCGTTAAGAGCTCAAAAATAAAATATATATAAAAAAAAACCGCATTCACTTTTACAACAATCACTATAACGAGGCTTACCATTCGCTTTATGGGGTAATATAAAAACATAATTTGTCTCTCGAAAACTATAAACCGTACTCAGTTTTTTTGAAATTTCGCCAAGTCGAATCAATTTATTTTAGTCTTGTGTACGTCAATTTAACGGATCACACACCATATAAAATTTAAATTACACTAGACGGTTAAAAACTGATCGTACAGTTGGCGATTACTGAGAACAATAACAAAGCGCGAAAAATCATTTAATTCTGTAACTATGCCTGTCAAGAAAGATTTATACAAATGTCATTCCTATTGTCGAATTGTTGTTATTTATTTTTCAGAGTTCACATTACACGAAAAAAAAAATGAAATATAATTATTACCAATACCAAAATTACTCAAAATTATTATTTAAATTTATAAAAATTTGTACTATTTTATTTTTCCTGTAATAATCTATAATTATTAAATCGACTATTTCGTTTTGCTTTTTAGGGGATCTAGTTTTATTAAATTATCCCCCTTATTCATATATATCTATAAATACTATGCACTGATTGAGTGAGACTATTTGTGTTATTGATTAAATTAGCTAAACATCGTCTAAATAATTTATCTATAAAATGATTAAAATTAAAAGCAATGAGTGATCGGTAAAAAGTGAAATATATATATTTTATAAATAGATAAAAAATATATAAACCATAATGATAAATAACTAAAATAATATTCAATAAATCAGTGATCGTCTAATGCACTCCAATCGTTGATACTGTTTATTTCTCTTTCGAGTGTTCACTGTAAAGATGATTCACAGTACAAGGCAAAATTAAAATGATCAAAAATATTATGATTTTCTTTTTAACTGTAAAATGTAGACAAGAGATGAAATATTTTCCATTATGATATTATAAAAGTAAAATGTTCTTTTAAACTAATATATTATATAATTATTTTGTATTAACTTAGAACCCGAGTTTTATGTTTGATTAATTTATCGAACACAAAGTTCAATATAAACTAAACCCTGAGGGGAATATTATTCATTATTATTCGTTTATTTTAATGTTTACTTACTGTATCTATTTTTAAAAAATCATCACGAACGTGCACCTCGATTTTGTATATCATTAATTTATTTACGACTTTTTAACTTGAGTAATAGACGTATTTAGATGTTCAAAAAAATAAAAGAGTATATATAATATATATGATGTTTATCGAATAAAGTTCAATATATGCACATTTAAAAACGTAATTAATAAATAGTATAATTTGACTAACGTGTAAATATAAATAATATATTTTTAATTATATATATATAAAAAACACGAAATTTAAATACTTTGTATAATATACTGGGTATATATTGGTATACGAGTATTATACTAGGCAATTATATAGTAACACCAAAATAATCAATTACATTCCCATTTCAAAATTGTTTTAACTTAAATGAATGATTATAAAAATTAACAAAATAAATTTTCATTATTAATTAATATACAGAGAAAATATTAACTAGTTAAATACTAGGTAGTTAATAGAAAATTTAACAATTATTTAAATTTAAAAAATTTCAGAAAACCCACTCTGCGAGCTTGTTTCTAAACATTTTTTAAACAATAAATTATTATGCTATAAACAATTATTTTATCTACTGTGCTTATATAGAGACACACCTGTAACTAACAAAATGAAAAAAAATTTACACAATGGTGTTGGTAACTAGAGCAACGAATTGTGAAGACGGACAGAGACGGACATTAGGAAAAACACGCTCTTCGAGCGAGCTAGATTTCCCGTCTTATATTTCCAAATTTACCATAAATAACAAAATATAAGTGCAATCCATTGTCATATCAACAACGATTTTTATACATTTCTTATGATTAGAAACCTAAAACTTCAATAAAATGAACTTTTTTACTGGTAGATAACCTTTATTACTTTATAGTGTATTACTGTATTTTAATATTCCTGAAACAAATGAGTGATTTTATCCTACAACGCAGAGTATGGAACAAAATATTTCACAGTGATCACGATTGTGTGTGTTTATGTATACAGAAATTAATGTGATTAACAGATAATATATATTTTTTGAGAATTATTTACACCAAAGACATTATATATATTCACAAATATATTACACCCATCGATGCACTTGTGTTTAACAGCCCGAAGATAATCGATTTTTTTGGCAACCGTAGAGGGCCTATATTTTATATAGTATACGAATATTACTATATATATATATATATATAATTTATATACCAAATATTTTATATATTTCAATCATATTAACTTATATTGTACACTATATACAGCGTATATTACTATAATATATATGGTTAGTGTTTTTAAAAAAAGAAAACTTTGTGGGGTTGTTTATGCTATAATAATATAACAAATCAAAATTAATTTTTAAACAAACGAGATAATCGATTATTATTTATAGAAATATATATTACTCGATAATATTTGAGCTTCTAGTATCCACATTATATCCGTTACTTAGTACTTTTTCATTTTATAATCATAATCTGGGTAAGAAATGTATTATATTTGAAATTTTCCATTAACATTATCTTTACCATTTTTAATACCCGTGCTCATCTCTCTTTTATTCTATTATTATGAAAATTTTCAAATATTAATTTATAAGTTACGAAAATCACATCCGAATATTGTAATAAAGAGTTTCTCCGTTAGGTATTATAGTTTATACAATATAGTCTTATAGTTTAATAATATAATTCAAAAAATAGCAGTACTTGATTAAATATTATTGATAAGTATATATAAGTAATACCTACTGGGTATTACTTATAATAGTATAGATTTACAATTAAAGGAATCGATATTATATTCTTTGTACACTTTAAATATTCATAATAATTAAAGTATAAAAATGGTGTAAGCGCAATAAATGAATGACCGTGTTTATAATAATTTTTAGTCATTTTAAATGTACATAAATTTGTTTTTCTTTAAAAATATTTTACAAATATTATATCAATGATTAATAATAATAATAATAATAATAATAATTGATTAAATTGTATTGTTTTCAAAAACTTCCAAAAATATTACACTAATAACTACATATATTTGACCCTATTTTTTAGTAGATATTTAAATTAGACAATGTATTTAATATATTTATTTTCGATATTTAAATACATTTTGTATATGTATCTAATATCGAAAAGTATCAATACATATTTTGTATAATTTTAATGCATGACTTTTTGGTCTTTTCTTGTTAACATTTCGTGGTAATGAAATTCAGAAGTAAATGGTATATTATCGAAGATGTATTTGTTTACATAAATATTTATGGATAGATTTTAATGAGCTTTGGACACAGGTAATGTTTACTTTCTCGAAGTTCCATGAATATTGATTTCTGATACTTACGAACTTATCGAAAGAGTGGATATTATAACAATGCAAATTAATGCACTACGTTTATATTAGTACTGCTGATATAGGCCGTAATAGAATGAAAATATGTTTAAAGCTGATTTAGAAATACAACATACTGCTTTCCAACAATAATATACTGAGTTGTAAAAAAAAAAAAAAAAAACAATATATTCTCTCGTTCATATATTACATTATCTGGGGATAAAAAAAAATTTCTGCGAAGAGCTGAACTGGATTATACTAATTATTTTTAATTACATTTTGATAAAATGTTAAATAAGTTAAGCTTTGTAGTGGGACATTTTTTTTTTATTTATCTATAATTATCAACTAATTATATTAGTGTCTAAAATTTTATATGAATACGTTAATTTTGCAAAATATCGTATAGAAACAAAAATGTAATAAATTAATAAAGTATACCTACCTATATAAAATTTATAAATTTTGTAATTAATAAATTGTTTTAAATGTTATCTCATAAATTACGATTCCCCTAGAGAAAGTGATGATGACGATAAAGTTTTTTTTTTTATATTTTGGTGTTGAGTCACTTGTAGAATTATTTATAAATATTAATAAGCGTTAAACAACTACTCAGTAGTTGAAGATGAGAACATTGTTTTCGAAATACGTATTTGTTAAATAAAAACAAATTGTTTTGTAGAGACTGGATATTTATTTATATTTACGATAAAGTTATTAAATATATTTTACAAAAAATATTCAAATATCATACTGAAAATTACAAACTTTATTAAAATTATGATTTGATAATGAAGTGCTAGTTTTATCTGCTATTGCACTTTTATGCACTAATCATATGGTTATCAGCAATAATTATGAGTGAACCCTTCGAGTGCAACCTCGGTGCAATAGTGCAGGTTGTTGGAAAACGCTATAAGTGATATAACTCGTAATTATACTAAAGATAGTATGTATTGAAGACAGTGACGGTAACACTATGTCAGTGTAAGGAAAAGGGAGGTTAAAATTTTTTTTCATTCGACTAAAAGATTTTATATAACGTACGCTATATTATTGAGTATCAAATTTAGTTCATGTAATTCAAGTGTAAAATAATTTAGCGGTTTGCTCTAGTGTTGTCCTTGTGTAATCCTGATATTTTTCTGATAAATTATATTAGTGATTGTAATAAACGATTATAGTTTGAATTATCGATCGAGGTCTATAACACAAGAGTATTTAAAACACCAAGATATTTCCCTATAGATAATATTTAATAGACTTATTAGAACTCAGATAATATGCATTTAAACGTTAGTACATAATATATACCTACTGTAATAAAATGTTTTTGGACCGGGTTTAATGCAAAACGAATCATATAGTGTATATTAGAGTCCATTTTCTAATCCGTGAAGTGAACGGATGGTGATAAAACCGTCGTTGGACTAGCGAGAGAAGAATTACGACATAGATAATGGGCATGAGGTCAGTGGCTACGGGAATACGTCGTTTATCGCCCACAACTTCAATTACACTAACACGAGGGTGCTGCTGGTCGATTTATTCGATAAACATATATACTTGCACGGCAGAGGATTAATAATAATGAAATATAATATATTATTGCAGAAGCTTTTTCACCCGACAATTTGTATACCTCTCACCCGCAGTACAGCTCTGATAGCGTTTAACCGGCATTAAACCTAACCTAAAACACCGACCATATGCCGCACGTGATGATGGTCGTTTTGCGGAAAGCCCGTGTTAAATTCGTATTAAATTACCACGTGTCGGCCCGGTGTGAATTTTTCATTGTCCATCCGCGTTAACTGCTGACCGTCTATCAATATAGTTGGTACTTAGTAGTGTTGTAAAATTTAATGAACAAAACTAAAAGTTCAAGGTTATCATCGGGCAATTTGATCAAAGGCCGAGTAATCGAAATTTCATCATAGATAATAAAAATAAATGCACGTGCATTATCGTTGTCCTCGAAGTGGTGATTATAATAAAGTAATTTAATTTTCTTTCAAGGAGTATTTTTGTTTTAGTGTGAATTTAGTATTATTATTTAGTTCATTTAAATTATGGTTTAATGAAAAAATATATAATGGTAGTTCACCTCAGTTTACCTACTTTTACAGCGTTTTTTTTTTTTGAACTTATAATAGCACATTTTATGCAGATTTTCCATTAGTATTAAAATTACCTTTTTATTTCTTAATTACCAATCTACAATACCACCCAAGTAGTGAAAAATTTCGTGGTTCAATGAAGTTTTGATTAAAAAGTATAAAGTCCAAAATTCGAAATTGACATACTTATAGAATATTAAATTGATATATTAATAATCAATTGTAATATATATTATTATATTTGTATATATAAATTGATATGTATGTGTGTGTGTGTGTATGTATGTATGTGTGTATGTGTGTATGTGTATGTTACATCAAAATTCTGGAACGCCTGGAGAAATTTTAACTTAGTACACATACGACCATTACTATTTAAAAATAATACTGTAGGGGTAAAATACTCTTTACACCTCTGGAGCTGTAGTGGCCAGAGGTAATTTGTAAAAATAAACGACCAACGTTAGTGCCAATTCAATGGTTTGCAATGCTAATTGTGTGGATAAATTTCGTGATAATACCATAAAAAGCAAATCATATTGTGTTTACCAAGTTTGGCCGAAATTAGTCAGGTATTCCATAGTTATGGTAGAACATATACTTACATACATACATACATACATACATACATACATATACAATATAAATATTATATATATATTATGTGGTAGTCCGTCAGAAGAGAATATATGTTCTAGAAACTTCCAGTAACTATGCTTACATATACATATACATGAGCAAATAAACTATGTAAATATTAAATAGTTTAACTATTCACGGGTGAAGCCGATTCAGTTTAATATACCTATTATAAATATTATATTATTTTTGTTTTTGTACTTTTACATCTAATAAAATAGTCATAATAGCTATAAATTTATCATTTATTGATAAACGACTAATTATTATTTTATTTTTCAATACAGAATATAACTATAAAAATTTAATTCATTACGAACTATATAGAACCTATTCAATAATTTAATTAATAGTTTTTGGGCAACATATTTTTGATCAATTGACAGTGGTATCAATCATATAACTTTCGATCACATGACAAGTTATAGAATATCCAATATTTATGGAATTATTCGGGATATTCAATGAATATTGTTTAAACTGATATTAAAGAAAACCCCAAAACATTTCAAAACGTTTATTCAATAATTATTTATCTATTACAATGTGGTTGCAAGAACTAAGTCCATTTGTAATGAAAAATATAATATATAATACAAAACGCGTTTTCTGATAATCGATGTCTGAAATATTATATTATTGGTAGGTAACAATAAAAGCATCGAAGATTGTGCAAAAAGAGACGGTAAAAAGTAATACTCGTTTTATAAAAATACATAAAGAACGCTTGAAAAAATATTTTTAATAATTAGTAATAATCGAAAAAACCAGAATTATGGATGGCTTTGTTGGTTAACTTTAAAATACCTTTATATAATAATATGACAATATTCAGCTTATACGTTAGTAATAAATATTAAAATAATATTGCTTTAATACTTAGTTATTCGATTATACATATCTTTAATACTTCACACATTTTTCACAAATGTGTTTAAGTATTTATTTCAAAATGTACATAATGTTGCTGAAGGATAATTTACCAAGAAGACCAGTTTAACGTCTACGGAGTGGTATTTTCACGAAAACATCGTGGAAATCTCTTAAAACCGACGAACTGAAAACGACGTATTCAAATTATTCTGGTCCCGACCGTTTTCATCCTCCCTGGCACGTATTGTTATCCTTTCGCGAATATTCTGTATTTGGTCGTACATAATATACATACATAATTCTTCCATTTTAATTGTTTACCTTAAATGTAATGGGGTTTTTGGCTTCAGATACGCATATACACAGGAAACAAATTAGAATAATCGCCGTATATGATTTCTAACAGTATCTATAATAATAGCATACGCATATAATATAGCATAATGGACCAAAGAGATTTTGAAAATATTAAACAGTGGACTTCAGTTTTAGAAATTAATAAGACTTATCAATTGAATGCTGAGAAGAACGATAAGTGTTATGTACGTTATTTTGTGGTCGTGACGTTTTAAAGTCAGTTTTAAAAATTGTCAGTGGAGCCATAAACATTTTTGACAAAATACTCGAGATTTGAAATTCATAACTTCGAAATATTTAAAAAACGGTAAATTTCGGTGAGATGTTCAACAACTCAAATAAAGTACCTTTTTGTATTTAGAAGTTAAATATTAGGGTGTTTTAATAATTTATGACGTTATTTTAAAATTAGGCTGTTGAAAATAATTATTTTTAAAAATAGGTTACTTTACATGTGCATACTCAAACTAATTAAGAACATAAAAATAATTTACTATTATTATTATGACTAAAATGGATGTAACTTTGTACACACCATTTAATAATACATTATTGAAATTAATACAATATTTAAAGTAGGTAATATTAGTTGAGCCGACTAGACTTTTTTACACAATACCTTTAAAAGTGATATTATAGTCACTATTAAATATTTAACATGACCTCCTATAAGTCAATTAATTAATTAACTTTACATTTCTACATTATACTAAACAATTTTTAAAACTTTTATAAAATTTTTGTTTTATTTGGACCAGTGTTTTATTGTTGATTATTTTCAATATGATAAAAATTAATCTGAAAATAAATAAAACATATCCAAGAAAATCTATTTTTTTCGGGGTATTCAAAAACTAGTTATATCCTCTCATCGATACTTTACAATTAATATAATACTAGCACTGATGCAGAGGTACTTGTGATATGCATCAAAATAAGTAAAATAGGTTTATATCTCGTTAAGAACAGTTTTTGAGATATATGTTATCTTAAAAAATAATGAAATTAAAATATGTGCATTGTGCATATTATGAAGATATTGGCCATTATATTTTATTCGATTTAAATAAGAATGTGCAGCGTCAGGCTCGCTCTATATTTCACATATAACCTAACACTTCACAGCATAGTATATATATAGTTATGAATATAAATAGGTATTTAATGCTTTTAATGTTGAAAATAACCAAAAATATGCATCTAAAATATTTTATTTACATCAACATGTAAAATTCGAAAATAAAAACACAAGTTGAATTTCGATTATTTTTCACAGATTATGTTATGGTTAAATTCACAGGCATTTTCATCATGTTACTAATATTCACTTACTATCAGTACGCATTTTCCCAAGCTATGTCGAATTGTTGCCATATGAAATATTGATACATGATAACAATTAAATTTCTTTAGGAATGGTTATCTTATCCGTGTAATTTAGTTGTTTCTTCCATATTCTCCAAGATACCATAGTGTACAGTATAATCTTGAGAACTTAGTCTGTTTATACTTAACTTTAAATTACACTATATACTCGTACATTAAAGTAAAAGCTACAAGTTGCTTAATCTTCGTACATTTTTAAAATGTATGTATGAAAACAAACTAATTTTAAAAAAGCAATTTAATTGAATTTAAAAACATGAAAATATAAATAATATAATGTTAATTTAATTAAACAAATTAATATAGTTCATTTTATTATATTTTGTAGGCTATTATTAGTAGGAACAATTTATTACTCTTATTTATATAATATTAATTTATTGTTTTTATTTGAGACTTTGAAAAATAAATAAAATGAATAGTTTTAATTCATAGAAATATAAATTTTTTAAATAATATAACATAATATCTATATGAAATGGAAATTCAAAAAATGAGAGGTTATAAGTATATAGAAAATAATAATTTGTAGCTCTAAAAATGTTTTAAATATAATATTCAAGAACATTCATTTTCCTAAACTAGAAAAATAACATGACTTTTATCATTTAAATAAATGCTATGGTGTATCAAAGAATATGTAAAACTGGTATAAAACTATACTAAAACGTGATCTATTCACGTAGCAATAAATGTATTATTTCAATAGCTTCTAATTTTTAAAAATTTTGTAATTCCTATATTTTCTATTTAAAAATGTATTCTATACGAATAGCATTTTAATATTTTAAAAAGTTTCCACTAATTTATTTTCAATTCATTTATGTTATTAAAATCCAATTATACATATATTTTTATTAAAATATTTATATTGAAAAAAAAGATTTTCCATTCAATTTATTCTTTAGTTTTATTTTATGATACCTTATATATTTTTAATCATACATATCGTAGTGTTTTAAGGAGTAATCTTTAGTATTGGATCGGGAGTAATCCCGATCCAATTCTCCTACTCAATAAAACTATATCGGAAATGATCAATTATTTGAAATTTTGAATTAGCACTAATAGCTTAAAAAAACACAACTATAATGTAGAAAACCAAAAAATTTTTACCGAGTCAATATTTATCATAAGTTTGTTGTAATCGCATAACCAGTAAGAGGATGTCAGCGCAGCTATTTTTAAGGGTTTTATATAGGCTATTTTTAGATTATTTTAAGAAAAATGAAAATCTTACAATTGAAAATTGTTATATGCATATTTAAAATGACTAATAATTAATACTATATAAATTTTTATTATAATTCTTTTTTATGTATTAATAATATTTTATTAAAAATATTACTTTGTATATGTAAATTACATTTATTATTATTCTTGTTATACAACTTACAAAAAACAAAATTAACTAGTGCCCTGCGGAGTCGTTTTTTGATATGTGTATTTAAACATGTCTTATAAATTGTTAAAAACTCAACATTTTAGATTTTTTTAATAACTATAACTATTAAAAAAAATTTAATATCGTAAAAAAGCTCCGTAATGTGCTAGATAATGTTGTTATCTATAATTTCTTTTTCGTTTCATATTTGTATGATATTTGTAAGTTGTTAAAAATTAGAAATGCTAACATGAGTTTTTCATTGAAAATTGTTTGCGCTGACATCCTCTTAAGAAATGTTTATTTTAACATAAAATACAAATTTTTAACATAATATAGAGTTAATTGTACAGAATTTTCGGCAAAATATGTTATTTATTGTGTTTTTTTAAGAGAAGCATTGCATCATCCGTATTAAACTTCGATCAACATTGGAGTGATAATATAATATGTGTATAAGGAAATAAAATCTTTTCCAATCGTATTCCTCGCGGGGAGGAAGTGTTCCTCTATTTTAGCACTTAAATTTTGCAGACGGAATATAACGCAAAACGTAACATAAACTATAAGACGGTATTTGAGATGTATATTTTATAGCCAGTCGTTTTATTAGATATATCGAGTTGGTTATTTTTTACAATCCACCGAAATCATGTATCGAAAAACAGTAAAGGCCATGAGAATAATATAAAATCCACTATAAATTGCAGTGCTCGGAGAAACAGTTGCGGAGGAGGGAGAAAGTTGTTGTCCCGATCCTGAAGGGTAACAAAAGAACATCCGTTCATTATCCATACAACGTTCTCCTCTTTTGTGCCGATTCCAAAAAGCATCGTTAAAGATGATTTTAAACTTTTTCTCGAAATAAAAAATATAAAAATGTTCGTTTGCCCTCTTACCAGTACCCACCGTTCATCACCTTTTGTTTCCTTTGTTATCCCGCGAAATATGTACGAGGCCCCCGTATTGACGACGAAAACAAAACAAACAAAAAACGAAAAAAAGAAAAAAGAGAAAAAAAATGAAGTAATTCAGAATAATTTCTCTCTTCGTGGCTTAATCCGAATTTCGAAAATCGTCATCGACTACTACTAAACTTCACCATATACCAATTAACTAAATGAACGGTGCTCAGAGTTAAAACTTTTAGAGATCATGCGATAAAAAAATACCACTGAAAAAAAAAAATTTTTTTTGACTTGTTTGTTCCATAATTTATGATACTTTTATATTTGTGATAATTTTTAGTTTGTCATTTTATCATATTTTTGTGAAAATATTTGTGATATTTATAAGAATATTCTACATACATAGATATGTAAATGTATGTACATATAGATTAAAGTCAATGTTGTCGTTTTTCGTCTAAAATACTTATTTTTTCGTACCTATTCTTGTCTGAGTACTTCAATAGGTAAAAGCGAGGAACAGTCTATGTAGTTTATAATAAAGTTATATAAACTAAATAAATATCCTAGATGAACTTTTCTGATTTTAATAACATTAAAATTTTATTTTCACAATACAATATTGTATTATATAATATAATATTTTAAAAATAACAAATACGAATTGAATAATTATTATTGGGTCATTTATTAATAGTATCTCTAAAAATGCATTTTAAAATAAAAAACTCTAAAATGGCTAAATATATATATATATGTATATGTATATATATATATATATATATATATATGTATATGTATATACAACGACATGACATAATAATATAACAAATAACTATACCTATACGCAGATACCTATATAATAATATTTAAGTTTATAAATATCATTCAAAAAATATTATGCTAGTAAAAATGTTATTTATATTCCTTTTGATAAGTTTAAAATTTTTTTAAATACGATATACAAAAACATTTTTTTGGGAGGGGGGAGGGGTGGGGGAGACGGTTAGTTTAGAACTATGGATTTCAATTAATTATCAATTTATATACCAAAGAATTTAAAACTAAAATTATATTTGCACAAAAAAAAATAAACAATATTATATTATTATACTTATATAAGTATAGCATAAAATAAAAACTTTTGAAAGTTTTAAAGTTTTTATTCAAGAATCTTAAATAACATGTATTGTTCAGTGAAAGAATAAAATAAAATATGAAGAAACTAATTATGTATATTGAATTTTCAAAACAACTTTCATGCAAAAAATAATAATATACTTATGTATTAGTATATTATATTTAAATTCGAAAATTTCACTCGTCTGTGCCCTATAATTATATAAAATTATTTTAATATATATATTTTTTAAATTAACATTTTTTAAACTCGTAGTGCTCTTTTTTGGACATCACATCAGATTTTTAAGGAAATATTCTTCTTTTTTTAGACTATTAAGTTCCGTGCCCCTATTACTGTTAACATATAATTTTTACATATTTAACTATTTTAAACAATAATTAAATATGCCTTTCAATAATTGAAAAATTCCCTAAAAATTTTGAAATCTTCCAAACATACAAGAATAAAATGACTATATATGTATCAAAATGTGTTTTATTTTACAAAGCTTAGTACGATTCCAGACTTTCTACCTTAACATATTCTATTTATATGTTTAGTGCTTATTTATATTTGTATTAGTGGCTGAGCATAATATAAGTACTACATAATAATACATACGTACAATATATAATTTTTGACGCATAAATTTTGATATGCGCGTGCCACGGAGTAATAAAATGCATACACGTTTGACGGGGACTATTTATTAACGGGTCTACGGTAAGAGGGGAACGTGTAAAAGCACAACGACCCGAGGGGAGGGTTATAACGGTCGAAATTACACCCTCGAGGAGTTGTATGTGCAATTCCATTTATTTAAAATGATGCACGCACTAGGTAAAAAAAAAAGGGAAAAAAGGGAAAAAAGGGTAAAAAGGAAAAACTAAAAAGGCTTGTTTCATCACCCACGGACATTAGCTGTATAATATATATATATGATGGATTTTGTTATCGAATTTTAATTTTTATTTCGCTTTATAATATATATGTAATAATGCATATTGTAATAATACCATAAACGTTTTCAGGAATTCCCTTGTTAATCTATGTAGTTTTTTTTTTTTTAATGCATTTGTCTAAAAAAAAAACACACAATTTAATTTAACATATGATAGTGGAATTAAAATATGATTAACAATACAATAGAACTTTAAAAAAGCTCACCCGAGCTCAAATCTCAAAGTCTGCATAGATATGAAAGCAGCTTTTGGTTTTCTGTACACGATATTCCATTAATTTAAAAATCAAAATCAATTTCACATTTCTGAATATTATAATAAAATCATCAGTGGCGTATTTATGGGGGGGGGGGAGTCCAGGAGTACCCCCCCCCAGAAGCAAAAAATATTGCATTTAAAAACTTTAATATTTAAAATAAATTTTTGTAGATCGAATTTTTAAACAATAATAATTGGAAATAGAATGTGATGAATGAAAAAAATGTAATAACTATAATGCCCTAAAAATGAATATAATGACTAAATTTAGGATTCTGAATGGTGCAAAAATATTTTTCTGTTTTATGATAATGTTTTTTTTGTTTTATATTTTTCTGTAAGCAATTTCTCGACCAGAATATTTGACTTCATAACAGCCCCTAAAATTTCGTATAGTTAAAAAAAGTTTAATGCGTTGTACGAAATTAGCTACTGTGTTAATCGAATTATATATTTCTACATATTATAATTTATAATGTTAATGATGAAAGAAATAAAAAGATCATTCGAATTAAAAATGTATAGTACGAAAATCAGAATATTTTAGCGACTGCTTCATATTCTAATTTTTTCATTAATAAATTTTTTGGCAATAATATTTTATTAGAAAGTACATTGAAGAAGTAATTTGTCAATTTCTTAAAAATATATTAGAAAAAACTATCGAAATATAATGAAAAAATACAGGTTAAAATCATGGTTTTTCCTCATAAATCCAAAAATATTGGTTATAAACATTTGAAATTTTCATAGAGTACCTATGTATTTTAGTCAAGATTCAAAAATATAAAATAATAGGATTTTAATAATAATTAATATATATATATATATATTTATAAACAAATATTCAAGTTTCCAATTATTTTATTTACCATATAAAATAATTTTACAAATGTGTATGGAGTTTTTGGTAATCAAAATTGGATAAACTATATTATTACTTAGCCGTGGTTCTTAGATACTTTTATTATTTATTATCATACTAAGGAATAATAAACTAAATTATCAATTAAAACTTAAAAGTATACCAAATTATCGTTTTAATATTATATTTTACAAATCTCATGACCTATCCTGTAGTCTCTTTTTATGTAGTATTTCTGTCGAAAACTGTAGAATTTTCATCAGGTGTTTACCTATGTTATTACCTGTTTATGCCTAAATATTAATCAAAAATATTCTTAGTTTTTAAATACATATTTTATAATAATCTAAAATTAAAAACCACAATTTAAGTACTGTGCAGGTTTTTTTTATATTACTATTCAATAATGAGAAAAAAATGTATAACTAGAAAAATATGTAATGTTAAAAAGGTTATTTTGTCAATTATCACTCATTTTTATTTACGAGTATACTTAATTATCACATTTTTCAATGTGATTCAAAATATTTTACAAAAATATTCTAAAAATATCACAATTAATTGAATTTAATGCTAAAAATGTCGAGAAGTTCAAAATGCAAATGAAATATTTTGAATACGTATTATTTATAATAATAGTTACACGGACCAAGAAACCCTCCTCCATTAATAACAGTCTAACAACACTCTTTTGTCTCTAAAGGTAGTAAAAAGTATAATGGTTAGACAAATCATTGGTTTTCAATATTTTTTGGACCCCCCTCCCCTCCAGAAAAAAATTTAAAATACGCCACTGAAAATCACAGGTATATTTTGTTACATTTTTGACTATAATTTTCAATTTAATATATATGATAGTCTTGGACGATTGGTCCTTCATGAAACAAAGGTATGAATTTTGTTTGACACAGGTGGTCGCAAAGGATTTCAATGCCAGGACAGTACACGACACAATGAGGAAACATTCAAGTATTCTTGTTAAGTTTATAATATTTTGTTAACTTTACTGTTATACTCAATGTGGGAATCTACATTATTTATGCAATTAGTTTAAAGATTGTAATTTTAGTTAAAATGAAATGTTAATCATGTTCAGCTAAGATAATTCCAAATAATCCATCAATATTTAAAATAAAAAATAAAAATAATGCTTTTGTAAAGTATCTTTTTATACCTATTGTGTAATTTTATATACAGAAATCAATTTTATGTTACTTTTTGGTAAAATTAAAATTTCAAATTTAAACGTCATTGATTTCATTTCGCTATCCTTTTCTCAGAATTTCATTTTCAGATTTTCAAAACGTAATTTCTAGAGATTTAGTATATTATATATTAAAATTGTTTTAATCCAGCAATTTTTGTAGCGATATATATATATATATATATATATATATATAAGAAAATTTACGGGAATCGACTACCTATATAGACTTTGAGTTAAACGATATTGAATTTAAATGTCACGGTGGCAGTAATGTAGTTTACAGTTTTTCGTTGTAATTTTATCGGAACCACATGCAAAAAGCGTAACAGATCAATATTAGATAACATGACGAACAGTATAACTTTTTCCGAGTCGCAAAAAATTTTTTATATCCAAACTTTTTTCCAGACCAACTTGATTAAAAAAAAAAAACTTACGACCCGCGGAAGATAGCTAGGGGACGTTTGCAAACGCTGCGTGGGATATACGACGGCCGGTAGGCTGACACTTTTTCGCGTTTTATGCGGCTAAACGGCCCGGATTATGGGAGAATCGCATTAACATAAATTATGCGGCTAATAGAGGACAAATAATGGCGTAGGGCGTTCACCGCAGCGGTCGACCGAAAAGTCACCGTCTATAGTGGTTCGGTGCATTGTTGATTAAAAATTATTTTTAAAACATTATAATATTTATAAATTAATATACATAACGAAAGTATTATAATATAAAGTGTTGAAATTAAATGGTAAAAGAAGCTGGTCAGTAGATTGAAGAAGCACATCTCTTGTTGAGTAGGATATTAAATTTTAAAGCAATGTCTCTTTCGGTAAAATTTTTCTGAGCGAAGCTTCGGTGTATACATAACGAGTATTACTATAATATTAGCATTTATATGGGTAATAAAAAATACAACGTCAATATACACAGTACCATAGTAACTATTTTTTGAAAATTTCGAGTTCCTGGCATTTTAATTTTCCAATTTACAATAATTTTCGATCTTTTTTAGTAGTTATATTATACTCGTATATCTGATATCACGTATATAGTCAGTAACCAGGGTTGGTTTATTTGTTATTTTCTATTTCATTACAACTTTTTCTGATCTTTCCCCGTAAGAGGTAATTTTGTTTTACTCTTTTAAAAATTACTTGGAAAACCAAAAAATTACCTTTATAAAGTATAAACTAGAATGAGTTATATAGAAACATCAAAAATTTCTACTAAAAAAAAACTCTTAATTTACTAATTCTATCCGAAAAACTATATACAAACTCATGAAAACTTTTATTAAAAAAATACATCTTTATAAAACCAATACATACATTCTTCTCTTTATAATTTAGAAATTAAAAGTTATCAAGATGAAGATAAAAACATTATACTTAATTATACACAACTAAAAACTTGATAAAAAATGAATTAATTTTCATGTAGATAAATATCAAATAAATTAGTTCAACTCTGTTCTAAGAAGGAGTGAATATTTTTGTTGATGAGTAGTAATCATTTTAAATGTTGACTCTAGACAATTTCTTTTGAAAGGAATAATTTTATAAAATAAAATAAATTAGAATAGGTTTTATTCACTTATATAACATATTTATCAAAATAATATTTTAACTTTCAAAATATTCATTGACGGTTTTTTTAACATTTTATAATTAGTCATCAGTACATAAGTATACATATATAACAACAATATTATTTTTTTCAATATACAGATAAGGAAATTTATCTAAAGGTTGATTTACCATTCACACTACAGTTTTTAGCATATATTGTCAATCAAAAACAAGACAAAGTAAATATTAATAAGAAAAATACATTAATATAGTAAGAAGTTTATAATGAGTTTATGAGTTTACGAGAATTTTGGGTTTTTATAGTACAATACTAATAATATTTTAAAGTTTCAGTGCTCGAAAAAAATTAACCATTTTTAGTATTAAGTTTTTAAAATTTGAAAAGTGTTTAACTCTAACGCTATGTTGTAGTATAATAGGTTTAAATATTATTGGTTCTTATAGTAATTATGGTTTTTTTATTCTAGTAATTTGGGTTACAGTCTAATAAACACTCCGGTTAAAAAACCGATTTTTCTTAATTTTGCTACATGGTATTAAATGCAATCCTATATTTTTATGTCAATTACATTTTTCCATATATTGAAAATTTTTTTTTAAATAAATCAAAACCTAATGGTTTTCTGGAATAACATAATTATTTTTTAAATAACTTAAGTTTATAAAGGTCCTACAATATAACAAACAGATAACGTGGGTGAAAGAATTATTGACAATAAAATACGTAGAACAACGTACGTATAGTTTGATGGTCGTAATTAAAACAACCCGTTTTTGATACAGCCTACAGCCTATAAAATTGAATCGGATCATATAGTTAATTTTTAAACTTTTCGTACATTGAGAAACGACCACTGAACAAGCTCGAATGGACGCTTCTATTAAATTTCGACGTCATAAAAATCGAAAGAGAGTTTTTATAATTTCTTTTATGGTTTGCGTTTATACGTCAGGCCGTTTTTGTAACTCGTAGTAAGTTTTACAGTACATTCGTACGGTTTCCTATCGACTATTTCTTCGGTTATATACTCTCAGATTAAAAGTTTTCCAGCGAAACAACATCCGGATGAGAGATGAAGTAGAAAGAACGGACTTTTGGTGCGTAAATATTTGGCGCCCGAAATCATAACTGAGGCAAAAATCCCTTCTCCTCTCGTGGTATTCTGTATATATATATATATATATATTAATACATCCCATATACCCATCCCTTCCGACTGCTGCGCGATACTATAAAAGCAGTTGCGGCAGCCAAACATTTCCATTGCCTCCCTCCCGCCCTACAAAACTTAAGCCTACCACTTCTACTACGACGATCACTATCCCTTACTGAATATCCCTTTCTACCGATAAACCATATCCCCGAATATATGACACACACATACACGCACACACACACACACTCGTTTTGTTTTCGGAGTTTATGATTACCAAGAGCCCTTTAAAGTGCAGCATAAATAACGGACATAAAAGCAGATCGTGGCTAACATTTTCAATACGACCGTTCACCGTCAGTCGTCGTCTGGTGTGCGAAAACTTTGTGCGGTTTCCAAGCGGTGGCGCTACGTTTAGATAGGGTCGTCGTGGCGATGGTGGAGGCGATCTTTTTCGTGGCGTCACACATGGCGATTCGATAGTTAAGCTTATATCGTACGCATACACACGTGTGTCGTACACACGTGCAAAGTACTCTCTATGAGTTGATCTCACTACAGGCTCGCCAATTTAGACGGAGTAAGATCTGCACGTTTTCAAAGTTTCTGTGACCGGGCGACCGTCTGCGATTTAGTGCAGGTGTAATTATAAGAATGTTTCGTGGGTGGATAATCATCGCAAAGAGAGGAGGATATTATGTATAGCTGATTTCGCGACATTACCATGTTCGCCATTTCAAAATATCGTTATTGCGAGTAAATATAAATTATCCCCCCAATAACAGAAACATGTCGTTTCAAAGACAAATAATGCTCGCGGTCGGTTTCACAATAATAATAGTTATTTTATTATCATATGGGAACATTAACTATAGTTAAAATCAGTGTTCGGAATATTCACTTAAAAATCTAATTTTTTCACGTCCACGTTCAAATGTATTTAAAAAGAACACGTTCACATTTACATTCTCGAAAATATGAACGCGTTCATCTGATCGTTAATTTTAATTGATTTATACGTAACATATAGATTTTTCTTATAGGTATATTTACTGAAAATTGGCGATTCACAGAAACTATTGTTTTCATTCTATGGTATGCCTACGGAATTGGATTTTTAAGTATTATATTTGAATAATTATATTTAAATCAAATAAGAGTTAATAGCTAAATAAAAATATATTTTATATTCATTTTAACCTCCTGAAAAACATTCAAATTCGTTAAAAATATTAACTTAGTTCACTATTTGGCAGAGTGGCGTTCGCGTGTCGTGCACAAAATATGAATATGCGTTCATGAATGTCGTTCTTTCTAAACACTGATTAAAATGTTGCAGTTAAGTTATAATATTATGTTACATTAACTTTTTAACTTAACGTGAATAACGCTTTTTGCCATTCCTATAATTAATTGAATAATTAAAAATTGCCACTGTATACAGTTAATTATAATAATAATTGAATGCAAAGTTAACACAATATGCATGCCAATTTCATATTATATTTTAATCATAACTAAACAATGAAAACAATTGATATAATTGATGATAAATCATCAATGAATAATTCATACTTATTAATGTTTTAAAAAATTTTAAAATGTATTTCACTATATCTTAATTGTTATTATATTTTAACGTTCTTTAAATGTTTTAACTTTAACCATTCAAATTCTCATATTTCTTATGAAAATTAAAAATTAATTATTTTTAACTGAGTTAAGATAATATTTTTCGATTTTAATACTCAATTATACAAAAATTTAACCGTAATATTTTGTTAACTATTAACTTTTAACTTATAACTTTAGTTAATTTTTTTCATTAGATATTATCTAATTTTAGGTAAAAATTATTCTTATATTTTTTATTTATTGTTATGTTTAAAATATTTATTCTTCCGGGAAAAATATTATAATGAATAAAAATATACTCGTAGAATCCAGTTTATATAATATATTATATATAGTGTATATATAGCCCATAATTGTTTTATTGTCCAGAGTAATAACTTTATGACACTTAAACAGTTTCGAAATTACTTCAGATAATAAAAACTGTTTCTAAAGTTGCAAAAAGCTTCTTGCAAAAGCTTGTATTATAAAAAAAAAATAAATAAATAAATCAACCGTTGAGCGCGTTAGATAATACTAAAAATTCGTTGCCTTATCCTTCACACATAAAATGGGCAATAAGTTTTTTGAAATATACTGTCATAAATTAGTTAAAATACACGAAAGAAAACACAAAATCGAAAATTTCGTTATAAAATCCCTCACAAATGTAAGGAACAAAAAATGAATTATTTTTATAGCGTAAATAGTAATATAAATTTAATATAGGACAAAAATGTAGAAAACAAGTTAACATAATTTCTATCAGTTTTTAACAGTCATAAACATTTTTTCCAATATCATATTTGTATATTATTATACAAAGTTTCAAACTTCAATATTTTTACATATAATACACGTATACAATATATGTAAGTATACTTAAATTTACTAAATGAAAGAAAATCGTCAAACTTTTACAAATAATATATTGCATTAAATATTATAGCACACATATACGAGTATAACTCGACTACAGTTTTATTTAAAGAACATTAGTGTAACTAATTTAATACAATATGCACGACTGGATTCCATTTTTGTACACAAAAATGCACTATTCTGTGGTCATTTATATACAATATTTGAAAAATATGAATTGTGTGATATACAAATATTTAATAGCATAAGCTTGTAAAATACTATTGTATTCAGATATTTGACAACACTATCCGAAATATAGTTCAACATTCTAACAAATTTCACCCCCAAAAAATGTGCGTTGATACGACTATTTTTTTTAACTAAATTATATTATATTTATGTGACCGGAAAGATAGTATAATATTAAATATTGATATATCGTAATAATAACAGCGTCATACACACTAAATATGGTATTGAATGTATAATAATATAATATAAAATAATTAATGTAGATACGAACAAAATTTTTTATGAAATAATTAATATAAATATAAAATAATAATAATATAAAAAATTGCATTTAAATAAAATAGTGGGAAGACGAGACGGTTAACAGATTTATTATCGGCTCGTAGAAAACAATTCTCGTAAATCGAGAATTGTCATCTTTTTACGATGTATCGTGACTATACTATAATAATTATTACGTGTAAAAGTAAAAAATAGAAAGAAACATTAATATAATAAAGTGATTACAGATGTGTGTATTTTATATTTTCAAAATGGAGTTAAACATTCGAAAAAGTTATGGCACATAAATTATATTGCCTGTATAAGTCAGCATGTACTTACAATATGTATTGCATAAATACTATATAGGTGTAGATTTTGTACTATAATTTAATCGACTCGGTATAAATATTTTTATAATCAGACCATTGTTAAGAACCGTATATAATTAATGTAAAATAGTACAGGTATACAGATACAAGGGATATATATATATATATAAGTGAAAGAAACTATACAGTCGTATTACTTCGTTTAATAATAATAATTATAACGAAGAATAATACGGTTTTAATATTTTCTTATCTGCGTTACACTATGTGTATTTTTGAAAGTAAATAGTTGGGAAAAAATACTAAGCGTTTATTAAAGAACGTCTTATCTGCATCCAGTATTATGTAGTCAGACTTGGTATAGTATGGTAAGAGTAAGGATTTTTACGCATTAACTTTGTATAAACTCTGGTGTATAAACATTAACACGTTTTTGTTTTTAACGTGAATTCGAGTATAAAATTATGATAATACTCATTTTAAAATGTTAAAAGATATTAAAATGTATCCTCAATTTAGTTATTTTTTCAAGAAATGTCTTGTAAAATGTATTTTATATGCCTATAAATATACCAGCACTCAGCGGCAACTAAATAAAAAATAAAAATATAAATTATCGAGAAGATATGCAAAATTGTATCAAACTAATTATTTTGACTCTTAGAATAAAATATGAAATTCGTCATTGAAAAAAAATTATTATGTAAAAAATAAAATCTCTTTTATAAAAAAAAAAAAAAATTAGCAATAATGTTGTCAGAAACAATACAAGATTAAAACATAGAACGGGTAATATTTATATAATGTATATGCTCATAATATGTATTATGTATCTGTAATAATATTATGTTTTATTATTTTCACTATTAATACAAATACAATCAAATATATTATGTTAAAGATAAAATGATGAGTAAACTTAAAAAAAACACACACACACAAAATACGTATAGTGATTTCATTTTTTTAAAAAAATAATTTCGATCTTCTTTTAATAAACTAATAAATAAACCAAAAATTTCACTAGAGTGGAGGCGGCGAACCTCTTTTTGTTCAAGTTCCAACATTTTTACGTACCAAAAATATATTTGTAAAGACACAAATTCAGCGATTGATACTTCATTTTTTATTTTATTTATATTATGTTAACTTTTTTCATTTTAGTATCTACATAATACTACTTATTTTTTGGTACCTTTCAAGAGTGTAGAAATAATTTTAAGAAAATCTAATATTTTGCATGTCACTGAAATTTTACCAAGGTATACTTTGAACATGAATATATTATATAATTTGCATTTAAATAAGTACCTAAACTTTATTGTGGAACGTACAAAATTAAAAATGAGTTAATTTATAATTTCTGAGTGCAACTATAGTATATACGTAGTTCAACATATATTCGTTAAAATTGTTTATATTTTTTCAGAAAAAAAAACCCCTTGACCTGAGGAGGTTCATATCTCAGGAAATCAATACATCCTAGTATGATATTATTTTCATTTTGAAATATTTTGTACCTTTATTGATTTTCTGGAAAGAAATATCCACAACACCGAACATATCAAAAATAAAATATTCTATTCTCGTGTAATAAATAAATATACTTTAAAATACGTCCTTTCTGAAAAGTTTTGGATTCAGTTTTTAAAACCCAAACGAAATAACCACAAATAATTTTTCGTTTAAACATCACAAACTTTTGTAGACAAACATTTTGGTCCAATGGTAATTAAACAGAATTACTATTAACAATTATTTTAAAATGTCATGTTTAAGACCTCCTGTATACATACATCAAAACACACCATAGTCCTGCAGGTTCGAATAATAATAATTATATTATTTGCGTAAAATCGTATATTTTCGTAACGACGACTACGTCAGTTGTAAACGAAATGGGTAAATACCAAATTCGGAAATATATACATTACATATACTACTCGTATATATTATATAAAAATGTATTTTTTTTAAACTAAATACAAGTACACGGTTAGTAAACACACTTGTAAATTATAATATTATAGTGCACCAAATTACTTAATATATACACAAATATAATGTATGGTTGGTGTAATGTATATTACACCTTGATGTTTTGCGTAAAGTGCGAGTTCATCGACGGCATTAAATGTTTATACTATATTATGACAGAGAGAGAGAGAAATCGGTGTTTATTCAGCACTTTTATCACACATATAAAAACAATCTAAATAGGATGTGTGTGCAACAAGTGTGCACGTCGTATAATCAATTTTCTATCGCTTCGCCGCCAAAAGTTTCTCGCGCGAGTGTTTAGTAACGAGTTTAAAAGTTATAAGTTAAGATCCGACGTATATTTGATTATTTAACTATTGAGGTTATATTGTTTTCCATTCATTCCCATACAAAATTTAATATATCGCAGAATGAGTTAAATCAGAATAATCACTGATTATAAATTCTAAGGCCGCCCCGGTAAATTAGACACTACGCCGTAAACAAAAATTGTATGTAAAAGTCTCGAACAAAATTATGAAATTTAGTATGATATATACTATATAAGATTTAACGGTTGAGTTTCGTGATATAAGGTAACGGTAATGAAACGATAAGGGCCGCCGCGGTATTTTTCTGATACGTTATAAGATCCAACATTGGAAACCTTGTTATTATAATATCATCATTAATACACGATCAGAAATTGTGAAATTTTCTTAACCGTAAAAAACTCAATATTCTATAATATCATCAGCAAATTTTAGACGATAATAATTAAACATAGATTTGAAAAATTGTCACAAAACCTGTATATCGAACTATCTTCACAGCTAGCATACCTGACGTATTTTAGAATAATCGAGTGTCCATTCTGATCAAACTTATACTTATTCTGTGAAAATGTTGTAAACAATTCATTAACAAAATTAACAAAAGAATCAGTGATAACTAATTTAACCCGTTTAAAAATAAATAAAGAGTCCAAGTAGATTCATTCGCACGTGTATCTACTAATCACAATACACAAATGAATATAAAATCAATTGAGGATATTTCGCTTACTCAGAAACGATTATTGTGTAATATTATGTTTTAGAGAAACCAAGAGTGTATTAGAAATTATTTACCTTTTACCGACTAATAAAGATTTAAAAGTTTATCGTAAAATGTTTAAGTTTAAAGCATATAAATTTGAATTTAATAAATTGTATAAATAACCATGAAGTTTAAATGTGGGCCAAAAGCTAACGACGACTTTTACAGTTTATGGGTTAATCTCGCAATGTCTGTATATATATATATTTGTTTGTACACGTACGTGCCAATAATGAAATAAAAAGTCTCTCGCCCCCGTTTGTTTCTCGGACAGACGGAGACGATGATCACACGAACGAAAGACGCCAACGATTTATGCATATATCAATGTTTGCTATTGCTGACCGTAAGCCAACAATACACGATGTTCTTGTCGATAAATAAACATTCTGCCAATAAACACTATATAATATATAATGTATGGAACAATGGTAATTTAAATAATATGCATAAAATAATTGAATGATAACGGTTGATGATAAGTTGAAGTGAACATTGAGAAAAATATAAACCTACGTATGACTGGAAATTTCATGGAACAAAATAATATTATTCTACTTTAAATATATTTAAAATGAAAATATTAAAAAAAAAAAACAACTAAATATTCATATAGAAATTATAGGGCACTATTGAGGGCAGCACTGAACAAATGTTATAAAACTATCTGGGAGCAAATGTTAGGTTATGTTTTTTTTTTAGTTAAAAAATTATGTAAAAATGTTTTATGTATCGAAAAAATTTAATAAGTTTTGTAAGAAATAGTATAATAAAAAAATAGTGTATACAGTCCACTACAAGGTGTAATAATATTTTCAACCCAGAACAAATGAGTATGAAAACAGGTACCCTGTGTTGATTTATAATCAAAACTCGTTGTTCCCAATATACAATTTTGTGAATACTCGCCTACAGTATGTTTTCTTTTTTATATATTATTATTAAATATAATAAATAATAGGTCAAATGGCCTTTTTAAGAAGATATTAAGGGGGAAATACCTGGACAGAATCAAAGATGAATTAATCAAATTCACTCGGAAAATAACAATATAAGATAGCGTGGATAAAGATAGATTGAGAAATGTAGTAGAGGCAACGAAGTTCTTAAGAGCTTACAAAGAGAATATATTTATATATTTCTTTTATATTTTGCACTTTTGTAAACATTTATTTAAATAAAAAAATAAAAATAAATATTTATAATATAGGTATTGTAATATTTTATTATATATATTAATTATTATTCTAGTTTATAATTCAAATAATCAAATTTCAAACGTCAATAATATTCTGATCCATTTCGATTTAGTAGGTGTCTAAAATCATATAACTTTTATAAATATATGTATATACATTAGCTAGGTATTATTATTATTATTTTTTTTTTTTTTTTTTGTGACATGGATGATTTCATAAAATAAATTTTATTACACAAAAAATTAACATTATTATTTACATTGGAAATAGTTAATCAATTGAGAAATTATAATGAAAAAAACTAATCGAAAAAAAACATGAAAAATGTAAACGTCGCGGTCGGAACGTAAAGGAATATAGTCACGAACGCATCGAAGAAATGTATATTGATACTAGGTAACGTTTGAAATTCGGAATAAAACTCGGTGTAGTATATTCATCTACAACGTTTTCAACTATTATGCTGTAACTTAAACTATACACAAACTACAAGTTTGAATAGATAACTCACGGGCAGTTTACGAATAAAATTGATTTATTTCTATGATGTGAATTTCTAATCGTGTCCAGCACTTCGAAACCAACTCCGAAAATTAATATCGTTATTTATTCTATAATACTCGTATATACGGTGAAATTAGTTTTATTGGTTTTATATCGGAAAAACTGTCCGAAAACTGGTAATCGACCACAATCCAAATAAATAATATATGATTATTATTGTGAACACATTCCGGCGAAAACCGATAATAGTAATCGTGGTTTCTTTTTAATATTATTTTTACAATTTTAAGTAATCCTGTACAAAAATATTATACGTTTATTTACGTATATTTATGTGATAAAGCGACTTTCCTAATCACATATCGCATGATTTATCGTGTATGGTTGATGATTATTACCTGTACGTATATTATATTTAGGTACCTATACATGTATAATGTGTATGGTAAACGATTAAAATACTTTCTACATAGGTACCTATAACGAATGATAGAAAACGTGTAGAACACGACATGTCACATGTTTTATATATTAAACTCGTTAGTGCATACGTACAGCGTGAAGGCCATGGCTAGAGTATTTTTCGATATGCGTTTTCAAATTTTACTTTATTATTATAAACAGAGTTTATACCTGTATTTATATTTACAAAATTATGTACAGATTATGCAATTTTAAAATGTTTGGAAGGGATTTGAATTAAAAAAAAAAATAAAAATGCTGCCTTGTATAACTGCAGCATATATATGATAAATATTGGTCAAGAGTGAGAAAAAAAAAAGCAATATTGAAACTATAATCAGTAGATAGATGTCTTTAGAATGCTGTCAACAATGCTGATTTCAAATTCAAATTAAATACCTACTGATCATATTTAGAATAACGACTATAATAGAGTGTAAATAAGATTTATCAAGATTTTATTTTTTATTATTTATTTTTCATTAATATTTTTTATCAAGATAAAAATCGAATTATTTATTAGTGAAAATTAAAATATTATACACTTGTATATTATAATATTGCTTGATAATTAATTTATTTTAACATTATATTGTATTAGTTATTATTAATATTACCCATGTTATTCTAAATTTCTACACAGAGTCACATTGTTCACTGAATAAAAGCATTTACTAACTAGAAAATCAAAACTGGTTTGACTTTAAATGTTTCACCTCGCCACCACTAAAACAGATTAGGGTTCAACATGTAGATTTTAGTTTTCTTTCGACTTCCGACTTAAAATATGTTTTAAAATAATGACGTAACGAACTATAACCATATAAACATAATACAGTTATTAAGGAAAAAATAAGTGATTTATATTATTCGATACGAGTACTAGCTATTTTGTGTTTTATAAATTATTTGAAAAATATCAATGTTAAACCTCTAAAAACAATTCAGAACAAAGATAAAAAAAAATACTGGGGCTCATTAAGTTTCACTACGACTGACTACACAAATGTCTTTGTTATATAATCCTTTTACTCGAGGGTTATTTAACTTTAAATTAATTATATATGGTTAATGACATACTGTTTGTGGTTGGGAAAACGTGTTCAGGTATTGATCTCAAGTGAGTATAGATACTGAAGTTATATTGTGCATAGAATTCTCAATGCAATGTTCAATTTTTTTTTCAATACTAATTTTCAATAAAAACACTTTTCCGATAGAATAGATAAGTTATTTTTGATGTTATGCAAAATAAATGAAATCGGAAATTATTATCAAATTATGGAGTCCAAATTTATTATACAGCGGTTATACGTATTATATTTTATAACCTATATACATATAGATTATAAGTTATAATTTATACCAGATAACTCTAAATACCTGTTAGGTATTCTTTTTTCAAAAAAATGCATAATAGTGCATGTATATTGCATTGTCGTGATTCGTATATAATAATTTGTATTATACTATCTCGTATAACAGCATAATAATATATTATAATACGAGTAAATATACTCAAATGAATTTTGTATTTAATAAATAGGAAAAATGATTGCAAGATAAAACGTAATAACGTTCTCGTCAAATCTACTGAATGTCATTGTATAACCCTTTGAATATAAGGTTTCATTTAATTTAGTTAAATATATCAGCATATTATATTGTGTACAGAATTACTGATCAAGATGGACATGAGGTAACAGAACTATTTGACAAATGTAATACTTTTGGTTATATTTAATATTTTAAGATTTTTACAACTTTTTTTTACAGTAGACTTAAAATATGGTTTATGGCATATGACTTCTTTATAAATGTATATATAATGATTTTTTTTTAACGTGACGTAGTTAGATTAACGGGCTATTTCTCTAGTTAAGGATCTAATATATATATATATATATTACATAAATACTAACAAGTGATAACAGTGACCATAATATATAGTTTTTTGTTACAAGGGTATTTTTTTAAACCATTACAAGAAAAGTAATTTTTTCCCCTATTTTATGTATTTGTTAAGATTAAATTGGCATTTCTTATCAGCCGTATATATATATATATATATATATACTACACTATAGTTGTTATATTGGGTTTGCTATTTTGGCGGACGCCAACAAAACGAGATTTAAACGTTCCGTTTGGTCGACGGCGCGTAAAATCGGCCTGAATTGACAAAGAACACGGACGATATATACCTATATGTTCACTCGGAAGAAAGCCCTTTTAATAGCCACTAGATTTATACTTTTCTTTATATATACGTGTAGAAAAATAAAAAGACGAGAAAACTTATATAGATTCGCCGCCAACTGCAGTTGTTCCATTCCTGTACACATATGCAGGCATTTTTGCAATACGAAACGGAAACTCTCGGAATTCTAAATTTTTATTTTACGTTACATTGTTATATGTATAAAGACCCGCAAATAAAATTTATCGCATTTTCCATACAATTGAGAATGAACGATAACGATTAAATTTTAAATTATTCTTTTGATGTGTATAGTACTATAGACTATATCTGGTAATAAAATCTATGTAATAAAATTCATTTTTTTTAATCAATTTAGGTACTTAGACTTTTTACATCAAAAATAACCACTATTATAACGTATACACCTATATAACGGTTTGATGTATTTAGTGTTAATTTATATTATTATAAATTATTACTGCAGTGTTGGAATTAGATGTAAAAAAAGCTATATATATATATAAGATAAATGAACTGTGTTTTATTTTGATACAAAATAAAGAAAAATCAATTTGTATCTTCACAATATCAATAAATTATCAAAACTTATATTTTAGTATACTCTTTTACAATTGGAAATTTTTATTGGTCACTAGAGCGATATTTTTTTTTAATTATAAATTATACAAGGTAATAATTTTAACTACTCACATAATTTTCTATGCAAATATTCATCTTTGAGATTTTAAGTGGACCAAGAAATCTAGTAGTATTATATTAATTAATTATGTTCAATTTTATATTATAAAATATTGATTTAATTTTTTCTCTGCGAGTAAATTTTTGATTAGAAGCATTCGAGTAGACATTTTTGAGTAAAATACTTTTTTGAAAAATAATAATTAAATAATAATATTTTTTTTTTAAACTGGATTCTAGTTGGTACATTGAAAATGTAATTTTACATTTTTTTCTCAAATTTTTTTAAGCGTAAAGAAAAAATAACTTTTATAACGGAAATATTTTATATATAAATGTAGAGATAAGTAATAATAATAACGAATAAAATTATCATGGATGCCTATTTTAAAAAAAAATATTACCGCTCAAAATCGTTTTATTAAATGCAATGATTTACCATTCAGAGTTTGAATTATTCTATACGGATCTTTAGATATCTATAATTTTTGTATAATATATACATCGTTTGAAATTCCGAAATCTAAATCTTGAAAATAGCTATTTTAATATAAATTATTTGGAAATCATCATTATATACTATATTATACCTACATCTATTTGGACTTGAAATTTCGACTTTCTATGATTCAAACAATTAGGACATAAATTAGAAACATATTTAATATATATACAAAACGATGATATTTTACTAACAATCAATACATAATATGTTTATCGTTTATAAGAAAAAAACCGTGGTGCAAACGGTTTTTTCCCTTTCATAAATCGGATTGGCCAACCAGCTTATACATGTATAAAGTGTACATACCTTGAACGGGAAAATCGACCTAGGGTGCTTAGAACCCAAATGGCTGCACGCCCTCTTATTTTACCCTGATAGCCCAAAAGAAAAGCAAGTAATTTATATTAAAGACGAAGGGATTCGAACGACTTACGATTGTATATTTCTTTTAGCCTTTATTTTTCTCGAGCCGTGATATAGAAGTTAGCCGTTTGATGATTGATGTTTTTCCGGGCAAATCCTATACCGGATGTTTAAGGAATTTCTAGAGTAGGTTACTGCTGCAGGGGGACGGAAAGGTAACATCTTGGAGAGGCGAACGAGTGGTATTTACTGGCTTATACCGCGCGGTTCGCTGACTTCCTGTTAGGATGCGATAAATTTCGGAACGCGAGACTCGACTCTTAAAAACGGGATTGCTTTTGAAACGTAAATCAAAATACAAGGCATCCACATATGAGGGGGTGAATATAAAGCCACCTGGATACCATTCTTATCGAAAAAATATATGTTTCATTTTAAATTTTCAATATTGTAATAAATAAGAAGAGGAATCAACAAAGTGAGAAAAAGTCAATAATGCATAATTTATATCCAACCTTGACTAAACCGATATGTACACATAATTTTGTAATTTTAATAGTCAAAAAAAATTCTCTATAAAATATAGTCAATATATCTTATATATAATTTCGAAAGTTTGTTTGTTTGTTGGTGCGGATTAAAAATCTAAACAGTTCAACCACGGATCTACCTAAATTGTCCAGTACATACGTCATCACCTATGTTCTTCAGGGCAGGTTTAAGTAAAATTTAAAAAAAAAACTCACCACCACATTTGCTCAAGTTATGAGTAAAAAAATTTTTTTATACAGGAAAATGAATATAATTTTTTTATTGATTTTCATATTACCTCGGATATCAATTTATTGTAATTGTAGTAATAAAAAATAAATATCATAATAGATTAACGGATTAAGGATCACTTATGGCCTAAAAGGATAACTACTATGGTCTACGCTATAGAATATAAAGCGATGTGAAGGCTAGTGGTTTAACAATAATAATGGTTTTTTCTCTGTTAACAAATTTATAACCAGAAGATTTATTCCGACCGTTACATGCTTACCCATTTTCTGGTAGAAAATTGCAATTAGTTATCTTCTAATTGGTAGATACATTAAGAAATACATTGTTTGGATTTTCCCAATAAATTTCTAACGCTTAAAGAAATTAGAAAATCTATCAAAAAATTATATAAAAATGGTAATTGCACGATTTTGTCGAATTCGATTTTCGTTATTTTTCCTATTTCCGAAAATAATATTTCTTAAATCTTAAATTTCATATAATTACACTGAATTCGCAACATCTGATATTAGGTGCATATACCATAACAATTTCGCACATATGAAATTTTTGCTTTTCTCAGCCATATTTTGTTTAAAATTAAAAGGCGGCAACATAATAATATGTCGCAATGCAAATATATTTAATTTCTATTCTAGAAAATATCCACCATTTTCGTAATATTATATAAATGTAAAATAATATACTAAGAATGTCGATTTTAATTTTATGTGGGTTAATGTATTACATTAATATATATATATATTATACATGGTCCACTAGAAGAATTTAACTGGGAAAGTTAAGTCGCAAGACCGACTAATTCTTAGATTACCCACTATTTCCACCTATTCATCCGAAAAACTTTAGTAGATGGAAGATCATTCCTCTAATATTTATAGTAAGTGACTATAGCTAGTCTTGATATATAACTACATAAATATAGTACTCAAAATGTGTTACACACCTTTACAAGGTGTTGTACTCAAGCTGTTTTAAATTATTCAATATCAAAATAAATAATACATTTATTTACGATAAATATATATTGTAGTTGTTGTATTATATTATATTAATTTTATCAATAATAATTCTAATTATTATTGTCATAACAGATATAATAATAGGTGAAAATGAATAAGGAAATATTACTTTATTATTATATATGAAATTAATAATCAGTAATAGTAATGATATCTAATAAGTTCAGATGAAAAATTTGTTAGTTAAAAATAGTGAAATATGGCAAAATATATGAATAAAAATATTGTTTTCAAATAAATGAAAACAATTTTATTCATTTTTGTAACACATTATTTATTGGTAAATATGGGAATTAGTAAAATATTTTATTTATAGATGAAGCCTGATAAAAACCAAAATTTTCATAAATATGGAATTAAATTTTTACAATTCCCCCATATCAGTTATAAAGAATTATAAATTAAATTAATAATTGACATACATTTAGCTATTTTATATTTAAAAATATACCGTTTAAACCGTTTAAAAATATGGACAATAATTGCTGTAATGACGTATAAAATGTGGAAATAAAAGTTATAAACTAAACATTTCTTAGGTAAAGCTGAGTAATAATTTATAATAATTAATACCTAAAATTTATATAGTATACCCAATAAAAATAAAAATAAAATATATAAATATGTTATCTGATTTAAAATATACAAATTTTGACAAATATTTGTCATAACGTACATATAAAAGGCGGGAACATTGAAGTATAAATTAAAATCCCAGGTGTATTATTCAATATTATACAGTTACAAGGAATAAAAAAATAAATTAAAATAATTGTTTTTTAAATGTTATATACTATCGAGTACTAACTTTAAAAAGAATAGATAACCGTTTATTTTCACTCATTTTATATACGTGTATATATATATATATACATATATATACATATATATACATATATATATATATTGTAATAATTAAAGGAGAAAAATTTAACACAACCCACGGTTTAATGGTTAAAAAAAAATGTACCATGTTTATTATTACATATATTATTACATAAATGATACAGACAAAGTCAACAACTTTTGAGAGTAAACTGTTCGTGAAATAAATACATAAAATATACTATGTAAATACACGTTTTTATATTAAAAATAGGGTTTTTGGTCCTGGATAAAATAATTTTTACCAAACGATAATCCAGTTTACGGAAAGAGTGTACATCGTTCCACAAAAAATACCATATTTGTGTAGCATATACATATCTGTCTAAAGTATTATTGTCATATTATATTATAGTTCTATTTATAGTGCAATACCGTGTTTTGCATAATATAATTTATACCCAAGCAAATAGGTACATTTCCGTTAATCGAAAGGCTGGGTTAATTTGAATTTGCTGATAATAGACCGTCCGCAAATTTATACATAGAATATGATCGTCATTATTCTTTCATTGCTGAATTAATTGTTTCGATTAATATATCTATATCAAAGAATAACTCCTATTTTTTATTTTAGCCATTATTTAAGGCGATATAGGTTTTTAAGTTAGCGATCGGTTCATAAAATGAGACAAAACTATAAATCGGTATCATATAATATCTACGTATATAATATAAAGTGCCAAAAATATGTATTCCTCTATTACGTCTATAATATAAATTCTTGTCTACGTAAGCCAGACATTTTCAGGTTTCATAAGGAACCCTATTTAAAAAATATTTTATTTTGTTAATAACTTTTATTTGATATTCATCCGATTTTTTAAAATTGTATTGCGTCTATGCGTATTCTTCTCATAATTTGTTTTGATTTTGTTTTATCATATCAATGATAATAGTTTTATTTATTCCTAAATTTCATAGATGCATAATATTTGTATCTTCTGCAGTAAAATGGCTAATGTGAAAACCCTTACTGTAAGCCAAATTAAAAGAAAAAAATATTCCGGGGAAAAAAAATAATCCTGATTTTATAAAAAAATATTTTAAAATATCATGTATTACATCATACGGAGAAGTAGGAATTGAGTATTATAACTGTAGGTTGTCCAATGTCCATATATTATAATATATACACAATAGAAGTTTAAAAATCACTAATTTATCCTTAAAAAGTTATTTAATTGGTCTTAAACATCCTAGATGTAAGTACATTTGAACATTAAAAAAATATCAAAGATATAAGATAAAATAAAACTTATAAACTCAACAAATTTCTCATGCGATATTAATTTGTCATATACTTTCTGCTATGTTTGATGAAAGGCTTACCCTTGGGTTTGATTTCTAAAAAATATATTTTCTAATAATTTCATACATAATCGGTTATATTAAGTATAATATTAAGGATAAAAAGGATAATCAGGTATATTAACTAAATTAACTGCGCCATCCACACCTTTTGCCTATTAAACACTTCAACAAGATACGATAAGTGAAAAAGGAATATTGTGGAAGAAAAACGTCCATATTACCACATAAATTTAATCTACAAATACTATGATTTTATCTTTCAATTTTAAGTAAAAATGTGATAACAAAACAGGTTATTACAGAGAACGTGAAATAAATGAGTCGAAAATTGATTTTTCCCATAATACCATTTTATTTGATTATCACGTATCGGAAGGATTTTGATTTAAAGCGTAGTCCAATTAGATAAAAAGTCTATGTTTAATAGTTTGTATACAAAGAACTAATATTTAACAATGAAACATAGGAATATTACAGAAATATGGCCAAAAATTAAAAAAGCGTTTAATTTTTCAAACTAATTGTGTACCTGGCGTATAAAACATGCACATTGAGCATAATATAGATATATAGTATTTGTAAACGTTCATTTATTTATTTATTTTTTTTTTTTTTGGGAAAATTGAGTTGACCAACAAGCGTAACGTCCAATTAAAGCCGCGAACACTCTTATAGCCGATACTTGAACCGTAACCCATCTAAAAAGGTCTCAGATGGTTAAATAAGATTTCACGATAGGACTTCCCCTCTTTTGAAGTTCTTTATGTGCCCCCCGGGACGGCTTCACACTTGGCAACTCGTCCGAGGGACATTTATCATTTTCGGACACGAAACAATTTTCAGTAGGTACATACCTAACTATATGAAATTTATGCAAAACTCATCCACCCATATACCGCCTTTTAATCGAAAACCCAAAAACGGTTTTGTTTACAAAGTCAATCCACCATCATGTTTGCGGAAACACTATTTTTGTTTGATCGGAAAGATTACTCGTTTACCGGGGACAATGCACACAATAAACAAGAGGGGGTAGTATCTCCTCTTTTATTTCATCATGCACTTTTGAGTGGACGGGTTTTTTTTGACATTGTTCTCGCTACCTCATTGTTTCGGACAGACGAAACGCGAGCACTTTTCAAAATTAAAAGGGGAGAAGTTGTATGGGAAGCGACGACGGACCGTTATAGTTGTCACTCCGACTCTTGCTTGCGTGAAACATTAACCAGAACGGGACCGACATTGAACGCTAGAATATATAACATATTTTTGGAATATCCACACATTCGCCCAGATAAGTATACCATTTATCATATACAAATACAATAATAATAAGTTGATTACTGATTTAATAAAATTAATCAAGTCGGTCATTACCGGAAAAAAAAGTTTTCCGTTCCAAAAGTTATACAAAATCTTCGCGAGTAATCGAAATATGACTTGCCAAAAAAAGTTTTATACTCCAGAGAATTGCGCGTATTTATCTCTGGAACTTAACCAAATAAATCATACGTCGTTGACAGTTGGGACACTACTGAATTTAAATTATCTGCGGATGGAATGCATACGATGTATGACGGGTCTCTTGAGATTATCTCCCATTGTTTTTAACTGTTTTTACTTGAAATAAAAACCAATCCAATTGGTTATACTATACTAGTTTACAGTATATAGATTCTACCAACAAATTAAACGAAGAAAGAATAATCCATGCTGTATGATTATCCAAAAAAGTATTCAAGGAAAATCACTTTGAATGAATTAAAATCGAAATAACCACAATGGCCGTTACCAATATAATACTGTATATACTTGTAAATCACGCGCAATATACAAAATATTTTTCATTTAAATATAATATGTATTGATTATTTATAATGTAATTGATTTCCACAGTTCCAAGGGATAAACTCGACGTTTCGCATAGCGGCAAAACGTCTTGATCCCGGCTAGTCGTTCCACGGCCATATAAACCTATCAAGTCTAATTCGACCCTTTTTTTTTGTTCTTATTTTTACCCGTTTAATATAGGTATAGACTATATACTCGTATTACTATATATTACCGAACGGAACAATAAGGGGACGGCAATATGAGGGGGGTGGTTTTTTTTTTTTTTCTCAAGAATTCAATATTGCCTATCCAAAAAGGGTACACAATAGGCTACACACGGATTGCCGTTCTGCAGCCGGTCACCATGACAACGAGAGGGCGACCCTCATTTGCCTAACTGACCACATCCCTCGTCGTATACGGAGAATGCCTATACACTATATATATATATAGTATGCATTTCGCAAAATCAGAGATAAAGTATAACTGATATAAAGTTGTAGGCCATATATTATAGGTACTTACCCGAGCCAATTGTTTTTGCAGTTTGGAATTCAACGTTCTCTCCCTTTGCGTGCTTCTCCGTTCCGCGACCAATTCGGTTTCTAGCTGCACGACTTTCGCTTCCAAATACTCCTAAAACAGACAACAGATATCCCTCTAAGTACACGAATGTATTGGAAAATGATAGTGATATGATATTGTAATAACAGTTATTGCCAAAATAACTTTTAAAAGTTTTTTTAAACGATTTAAAAAAAAAAAAAAAATAGCACACAATTGATTACAATATAATAACACTGTACTATATATGAACGTATATGGTATTTGATGTAATAACAACATAAATACAAGTGGTGTGAATTCTATCAACAAGTATATAATATAAAGGAATAAACGCATTGAAGCAAACGCGTTTTCGTGCGATTTCGTCGCAGGAATGAGTTAGGGGTAACAGCCAATGGACCGTAGTATCAATCGAATTTGTAAAAGGGGAGAAACATTGTTGTGTTTGAGTAAACGAGAAACGACGACAAAACTAGTAAGTCATACGAAGCGTACGACAAATGTCAAATTCTATTATAAGTGAAATAGCAAACACTGCTACGGTAGGTATATTATATATTTAGTTAAAAATTAAGATTTATTTTGGATTCTTTCGATATAATTTAGAAAACGGAAAATAATTTTTTTTTTTTTTAAATATTTCTCAAACGGTGTACGTAATTATAAGTACGTATTATGTCCTATTTTCTTTCTAAGAACCATAACCAACTTTTAAAACCAGTTTTAATTTCTTAATCTCAAAAGCGATTATCTGTAACCGATTATCCTACTTCAAAAATGCAAAAAGTAAACAATATATAATATTTATAAGTATTAATAAACTATCATTAATAATTTATTTATGCTGAAAATAGTTTAATCCTTAATTGTACACCTAGTAGGTACCTACCTATTACTAATATTCGATGCTATATACATTTTGATAGTAAATACCCTGGTCTTATTTACTTATTTAATACTAGTATAAAAAAATAGGATTAAGAACAATGGTAAGAATTTTTTTTAAAAAATTGTCTATAATTTTTTTTATCGATATGCTGCCCTAAAATATAGGAAATGGTTTTTTAAACCAATTATTTCAAAAAAAAAAAAACATTTTAAATGATTTATGAATTTTAATTATGAAACTACTTAAAATCGATTACTAATGTTTAAACAAATTTCAGCTTTTAACAGAACCGGTTATCAATGTGTCTATGACCAGTTTTAGTTTTGTTCAAAATACATTGATGACCTTAAAACCCTTTTTTTTTAAAAAAAAAAAAAAAGTCAAATATCTACTTATATAATTTTGTTTAAAAAATCTATTTTTGTTAGACACAATTAAATATACCTTAAAGTTTATACGATATCAATGTTGATCAATGTCAGTCTGCAGTTTACTATCTCATATTATAGGATTATAATATGGACCATCATAGGGCCCAAAAGGTCTTCTGATATAAAAATGAAAGGCCACAATCAGTCTTATTGGACAAGTAAATAAATCACTTTGGTGTTTTTGTTTGCACTGTGGGATGATGAATATCGGGTAGGCAAAAAGACCTATACATATAGGTTAATTAAAATAATGAGAATATACGGGAACCAATGAAAAACAGAAATAGTACTGGAGGAGAAACAAACTGCTGGTGTTTCGTCACAATAATATAATTGGACAAACTGAAACGTATAATGTATATAAACAGACAAATGATTGCTTTATATACGGAAAGTGGAAGAAAAAAGCAAGGTCTCTCGGAGAAATGGCATAGGAACCATCAATAACGTGGAAAGTGACAGAAACAAGCTTATTAGTCCGATGCCCACCGGGAAAAAAATGTATCGCAATACATTAAAAGTCGATCGTCGTTTTGTCAAAAAAAAAAAAAAAAAAAAAAAAAAAAAACTTTTAACGACGACGTGTGACGTACCGATATCGCATGCGATCACACGATGATTTATGATAATATACGAGGTGAACTCGAAAACAAAATTCTTTCAGATAAAAACTAAAACAATTTTCAACCTTCTTTGGATATCCATGATCTGGTTATAATATAATATTAGCAGATATATTGGCTGATAATTTTGACCTTATAACTGTTGAATTCAGAGCTTAGTAATTATTGAATTTGTACGTTTTTTTTTTATTTATTTTTAGCTTAAGGGCATTTTTTTAAATGTTAAATTTTTTGTTGTTTGTGTACATTTTATGATTAATAATAACAATAGACGGTAATATTCATTTATGGATAATTTTTGGATAAATCTCAAGATTTGTTAGGAAAATGATTTTTCTTTGCAAACTAACGGAGCGTTTTTTGAAAATTATCCCACAACTTTAAAGATTGATAATTTTAAAATGAAACTGCTGACTTGTACTACCTGAAAGTTTATTAGCATCAAAAGCTAGTACACAAAAGTAGTTCAGTTTACTTTAGTATTCCAAAATTAGTGGTGTTTTACTTATTCCCTTTTTGTAGTTGTAAGTAAATTATAACTTATTAACCCGTATACCATCTGATTAACTTTTCTCACTTTTGTATTATTCTGTAAAACTTATTTCACTTAGATAAAAACAAAATATATAAAAATAAGTTTTTACACGTCATAAATCTATAATTCCTTATTTTTGTCAAGATTATCAAGAATGCACCATTTGGTTTAATATAATATAATATGATTATATATTATAATAAGTATATTTTTAAAGCTAATTTTCAAAGCAAAAACAGTATAAAAACACACTGGCAACTATAAGCAACATTTTTATGTTCACACTCCAGTTTAAAATATCCTCCCAGGATGAACTCGAGTCCGGTAAGATTAATTGACCGAGCTTTCGGATCATGTATATGTATAAAATTATATATTGGCTACATCACCAATCACTATAATAACTATATAATATATCTAAAAAAAAAAAAAACCAAAAATATAATATACAATCTTTAAGCAGACATTTGTTCCGAATTTACCAGTACGCTGTATATATAATATGATGATTCACAAAACGTGTTCATTCCACTTTTATTATTTAATTATGCATATCTTTTTTTTTAATTTAGGTACACTCATTAACTATATTTTCCAATTGTTTGAATTTCGAAACCACTTATAAAGTTTTAACAAACTTCATTTTTCTTAATGAAAACCTATCTAATTTTTTCGTGGATCACTATTTAAGTATTAGGTATTTTTTCTGCAAATGTTAATCTATCGAAATCCACATTTGAATGAGTATTTTCTAGTTATTGACTACTTTAAATAGTAAGGGTAATAATGGACGCTTTAAGTATACAATCAACATTTAAATGTATAAAAATGATCCCGGTAAAAGTATACTACTAAATTTAAAAAAATAATAATAATAAGTTAAGTTGAATTAACCCAAACTCCTTGGGTCCAAAGTTAAAAGCTATTAACAGAAAATAAAATAATTTTAACTTGTTAAAATTAATTTTAAATGGTAAAAAATACTAACTTAATTCAGTAAAACGCATAATATTTGTATTTTCCATTAAATATATAAAAATTTGAACATTTGAAATTATTCAAAAAAGTGTAATAAATTTGACAAATTTTACGATTTTTAAACATATTCCGCATGTATCAAAAGTTAATTATTATATTTAAATTTTAATTATAATATGTATAACGAAATTACGGAAATCATTTCCTTATAATTTATATCAATAGTTAAATATTTTTTTAAAAAATCAATTTTAAATAACATAGTTATCTATAATACTAAAAATTGTATTTAGTTTATTCTGCAATTTACTAGATTATGCTGTTTATATAGAAATTATGATGAAAAAATATTATGATTGTTCAAAAAACAATTAATTACAATCTTATATTATAGTATCGTATTATAGAATATAGATATTGTTATCTATTTGATCCGCACAATCGCATGTTCAATATTAAACTCATGATATCGTATAGCGAAATAAATCCAAACAAAAATAATTATCTTATATGAATATTAAAAACAAAAATAGTTGTATCCTATATAATAATTTGTTAACGTGCCAAGATTTTTGGTAAACAGTAATATGAAATGTGTCATAAAATAAGATTTTATAACATTCTACCTCTAAAATACTATATTACAAAATAATTAATTATCTTATTGACTTAAAACCATAATTTATTGTTGTTTTTTTGCTAAAACAATTTGAGATGTTTTCACACGATCGTGAATTGTAATTTAAATAATATTATGTTAATATAGTACATTTACGGCAACTAATTTAAATATTAAATTATCTGAGAACATTAGTACTCTTATTAGATGTCTATATATTATATAATAAAACCTTTAATGAATTATTGAATTATAAAGATAGAGAAGATATTATATTAAATCGTAAAATGTTGTCATTTTATTAGTCGAGAAAGTGTTTTTTGAAGATTTAATAATCTACATTAATTTTTTTACAAATATTATTATTTCTGTATGAATATACATGAAAATTTTGTTTTAGTGTAAGATGTCCTCTTTTATAAACTATTAATATGATATAGCATGAAAAAATCAATTTAGAAAAATTTTCTATTTAGAATCCAAAATGATAAAAGATAGGTAATTCATTTTGAAGAAATAGAAAACGTTTTGAAATACGACTATGCAGGATATTATTCTCGAGATTTTATTTTATTATTATTTTGAGTGAACCTATAATATATTATACTTTCGTACGAAACGGAAATGAACAGAAGTGTTATACAGATATTACGAGAATAAAAAGAGAAATTCTTATTCAAATGTCGTCTTCTAAATAAAAAAAAAAATGAAAATGGGAAAATAAAACGCACATTATATTCCATCACAGACGACCTTTTAAACATTCTATAAAAAGTAACTGTTCATCTTAACTTACTATATATATATATATATGTAATACGACAGTACATATAGATATTTGTAATATAACACGTCGTGATGTAAAACATTATACAAACGGGTATTCAGACTTTAATATTGTACACCGCAGTAATGTATTCGATGATAAAAAATAATATACGAATTATTTCGAACGAATAACCTTACTAAATAATAACAAAATAACGTATCAAAATACACATTTTGTTGAATAATTTTCAAATTTTGTTCAAAACTTTACTTCTGAACATATGTGAGAAAACACGAAAATACTCTTTGTAAAGTAACCTGTTGACTAAACGTATTGCACGACTACAGGTCAATAAAAACCCTCCATATAACGTCTCCGACGTCTAATGAGAAATGAAGTATTATATGAAAAATAGAATGAATTATTAACTTGATTATTTTTCTTAAAAAAATAAAAGTAATTTTAGATTCTGAGAGTAGCGAGGGAGCTAGTGGTTTTACAATGATGTTTATTTTTTTTTTTTTTTTTTTTTTTTTTTTTTT